>MU016689.1:138338-161233 GCA_011076525.1 Nettapus auritus | reverse complement strand
AGTATCGAAAGCCTTGCTAAAGTCAAGGTAGATGACATCCACTGCTCACTGTTATACTGTGTGTCTCTGCGGAAACGTCTATAGAGTCTTTGTGCCTTTTAACATGTTAATTACCAGGCTGTGCACCTGTGTATTTCATGCATGCTAGCTTGCTTTTGCAGACAGTAAATTATAGCCACCAATCCAAAGAACTTGTGTACCTGTTGCTCTACTAAATTGCACTTACCTGCATTGTTCCTAGCTGTGATAGTTCTCATTGAATGCAACTAGAGTAAGGGCGGTTATACATTATTGGTGACCGTGGTAGTTCAGTGCTAAGGGTGGTTATACATTGTTGGTGAATCTGTGATTATGATAGTTCAGTATCCTGAATCCGACCGGACCCGTAACGGTTAATCAGCTACACCCCTTGACGCAACACAGAGCTATCTTTTCTCACAAAGAAATGAAAAAAATAATCTTCCAAGCATCCTTGAACAAGCAAATGATGAGAAGTAGTACATGGTCTAAGGAAAAAAATTACCCAGACATACTAGAGCTCAAGCACCAAGAGACAGAATTGCAGACTAAGAAACTGAGAAAACGGGGGCCATAACACAAAATATCCACTAACAGCTCATCATGTAGAGCAAAATTCAAGAAATATTATGTCTAAACAAGACAAAGGTGTGTGAGAAACAAAATTGTGTTTTTGCAATAGAAGGTGTTTTTGCAATGGAAAATTCCACTAACTTTGCATATTCAAAAGTGATTGTGCGGCACAGCAGTGGGGAGTATGTTATGCAGATAAGGGGAAGGTCCCACTGTCCCAAAATAAGAAGGATAGCTAAGAAAAAAAAGGATGAGCAGTATGAAATCAGTAAAAACTAAAATCACGGTCCCTCTAGTCATGAGAGAAGGAAAAAAAAGGAAACGGAGAAATTAACAGTTGGTCAAATCAAATTGTAAATATATAGTATAGAGGAGCATCGAGTACCTTATGAACCTGAAGTACTCTGCCAATGAAGAAATGGGAAAAATCAGGTGTCAGGTAATACGGAATAAAAGGATATGATAAAATTTTAGTTTAATCCAGGAGGTTCATAAAGCACCTAGATGATAACTTCTTGGTGCAGGTGCTAAGGGAGCCAACTAGGAAAGGTGCCCTCCTAGATCTGTTGCCGGAGAACAGAGAGGGTCTTGTGGGAGACGTGGCAATTGGCGGCCATCTCGGCCATAGTGACCATGAAGTGGTTGAGTTTAGAATTTATGGTGACAGAAGGAAAACTGCCACCAAAACTTCAGCCCTGGATATGGGGAGAGCGGACTTCAGGCTGCTCAGGGAACTAGTTGACAAGGTCCCCTGGGAAACTGCTTTTGAAGGCATGGGTGTCCATCAGTGCTGGTCAGTCTTTAAGTGCTGCCTCCTAAAAGCACAAGATCGGGCAATTCCAAAATATCAGAAGTCAGGCAGGCGGGGCAGGAGGCTGGCCTGGCTGGCCAGGGATCTTCTTCTGGAGCTTAGGCAGAAAAATAAAGTGTACGGCTGCTGGAAGGAAGGTCGGAAGGAAGGAAGGAATACAGGGATGCTGTTCGCGTTTGTAGGGAGAAAATTTGTGTGGCCAAAGCCCAGCTAGAGTTGAAGCTGGCCGTGTCTGTGGGAGACAATAAAAAAGGTTTTTTCAGATATGTGAACAGAAAAAGGAGAACCAAAGAAAACATGAGTCCGCTACTTGATGGGGAAGGTCTCCTCACAGACAATGACATAGGCAAAGCAGAGACGTTTAATGCCTTCTTCGCCTCTGTCTTCAACACTGATGATGAGCTTTGGGACCCAGGGTGCCCTGAGCTGGAGGACCATGACGGTGGGAATGATGAACTCCCAACCGACCCTGAACGTGTGCGGGATTTGCTGCTCCACCTGGATCCATACAAGTCCATGGGTCCGGATGGGATTCATCCCAGGGTGCTTAAAGAGCTGCCTGACATCATCGCGGGACCTCTCTCAATTATTTTTCAATGATCTCGGGAATCTGCAGAGGTCCCGGTAGACTGGAAGCTGGCAAACGTTGTGCCAATTTTCAAGAAGGGTAAGAAGGAAGACCCTAGCAATTACAGGCCTGTCAGTCTCATGTTAGAGCCTGGTAACATTATGGAGAAGATGATTCTGGGAGTTATTGAAGTGCACCTGGGGGACAATGCAGTCATTGGTCCCAGCCAACATGGGTTCGTGAGGGGTAGGTCCTGCCTAACAAATTTAATTTCCTTTTATGATAAGATCACCCATCCAGTCGACCAAGGGAAACCAGCTGATGTGATCTTTTTGGACTTCAGCAAGGCTTTTGACACGGTTTCCCATAGGATCCTACTGGACAAAATGTCCAGCATACAGCTTAAAAAAACATCATACGATGGGTGAGCAATTGGCTGACGGGCAGGGCTCAAAGGGTTGTGGAAAATGGGGCCACATCAGGCTGGCGGAAGGTCTCTAGTGGGGTCCCTCAAGGCTCTATTTTAGGGCCAGTCCTCTTCAGTGTTTTTATAAATGATTTGGATGTAGGACTAGAAGGTGTTTTGAGCAAATTTGCCGACGACACTGAACTTGAAGGAGTTGTGGACTTGGATGAGGGTGGAAAGGCCTTGCAGAGAGATCTGGACAGGTTGGAGAGCTGGGCGATCACCAACCGCATGAAGTTTAACAGAAGCAAGTGCCGGGTCCTGCACCTGGGACGCAGCAACCCTGGCTGTACATACAGACTGGGCGACGAGACGCTGGAGAGCAGCCCCGCAGAGAGGGATCTGGGGGTCGTGGTCGACAGCAAGTTGAATATGAGCCAGCAGTGTGCCCTGGCAGCCAGGAGGGCCAACCGTATCCTGGGGTGCATCAAGCACAGCATTGCTAGTCGGGCGAGGGAAGTGATCGTCCCGCTCTGCTCTGCGCTGGTGTGGCCTCACCTTGAGTACTGTGTGCAGTTCTGGGCACCACAGTACAAAAAGGACATTCAACTGTTGGAGAGTGGCCAGAGGAGGGCGACGAAGATGGTGAAGGGCCTGGAGAGGAAAACATATGAGGAGCAGCTGAGGTCACTGGGCCTGTTCAGCCTGGAGAAGAGGAGGCTGAGGGGAGACCTCATCGCAGTCTACAACTTCCTCGCGAGGGGGAATGGAGAGGCGGGTGACCTATTCTCCATAAACACCAGTGATAGGACCCACGGGAATGGGGTGAAGCTGAGGCAGGGGAAGTTTAGACTAGACATCAGGAGGAGGTTCTTCACTGAGAGGGTGGTTACGCACTGGAACAGGCTCCCCGGTGAAGTAGTCACTGCACCAAGCCTGTCTGAATTTAAGAAGCGATTGGACTGTGCACTTAGTCACATGGTCTAAAATTTTGGGTAGACCTGTGCGGTGCCAGGAGTTGGACTTGATGATCCTTATGGGTCCCTTCCAACTCGGGATGTTCTATGATACTATTTTACTGTGTGCTCCTGCTTGCAGGATGCCTGCCACTGCAATCACGAATAAAATAGCTTCACAGAAGGTCCTGTCTGAAGAAAATTATTTGAGATTTTTCTCAGAATTAAGGGGCTCATCCAGGATCTTGTCATCTACCGAAGAGTTCTTGTCACCACAGACAGGAAGGCACACCCAGCTGATTTCAGCGGTCCTGTCGGGGGTGGCGGGTTGTCTCGGTATGGCTGGCAAAGGACCCAGACTATTAATCTGAAGACAGGCTCTGTGAAGCACTGGGGAGAAGGGAGGCCACCACAGACACAGGGATTACTGCTGATAACCCGGACCAGGAAGTCTGTGCATGGACCAAGGTAAGGGAAACTTTACTGTATATCGCCTTGGGTTGGGTTCGGGGAGACTCTTGTGTGGAGTGTGAATGAGACGCACTTTTAGTGCGAAGAGAGTGTGGAGTCCCGATCCACGGTTCTGTAGTCCCGCAAGGGGCACAGCTAGAGATGGACGAAGCCTTGGGGGTTTGGGCACTTAGGTGTACGGTACCCTGAGCACGGTGAAGTGAGGTGCTCGGCAGTACACCCCACCTCTCTCCTAATCCTAGGTGAAGGCGTGTGGTACCCTGTGGGTGGTAAAGTCCACAGCAGCAGGTCAGAAAGAGATGGGGATTAGGAGTTCCAAGACACAGCATGGTGGGGGGGTGAAGACCCCAGGATTGTGCCTAAAGATAGTCCTTTGGGGAGAATGATAAGGATTTGGAAAAACAACCCAAAAACCAGGGAAAAATATTTTTTAAAAAGTTAGATATTGTGTAACTGTCTGGCCTAAAATGCCAATAAAAGGAACTTCAGTATTTTGGCCAAAATACATGTCTGATGAAATTTCAGGCTTTGAATTTATATGTAAACAATAAGACTCCTTTTTCAGAGGAGGAACCAAGTTATGCTCCCTATAATACTAATATTGTACTAGGGGCTGCAGCAGCTGCTCCAGGAGGGGAGACAGGGACTGCAATGAACACTGTCCCTGGAAAAGGAGAATTAGAACAAGGTAGAAGAGATTGAGTTTCACCTTCCCTGATGCTAACAGTACTAACACTAACTGTGTATCCTCTTAGGTGAACTCCCCCCCTCCTTACTAGCAAAGAGGTTAGGAGTTTTAACTTAAAATGTTGTTTGTTTTTTTTTAAGAAACAAAGTCTTTAATTGAGGACCCCATAGAACTAGCAGAACAGTCAAATTTGTTTCTAAGGCCTAATGTGTATTCCAGGGGGAAGGGCAATGTCAATCTTGAGTATGTTATTCACTGGTGAAAAATGTTTAGGATGGGAATGGCAGACAAGGAAAGCTGCCTGTGTTGCAGCCTAAATCCTAGCAGGGACAGGCTTTGAGAAGATGTTTTAAAGTGTGGCCAGGCCGGCCACTTCAAATAGGAATATCCGGAGCGGAAGAAGGAGGAGAGATTGCTGTTATAAATTCAGAATAGGGGAGTCGGGGCCTCTCAGAAAGCTAGTTCCCTGATAAATGAAAAGGTGTACCTCAGTGAGGATCACTCTACAATCACTGTCGCAGGCAAGACTTAGCATAGGAAGATTAATAAAATTTATTACCTCTTGCTGATGGGCTGGAGCAGTGAGAAAAAAAAAAAACAAGCTGGGGGCACTTTTCCCCATCCACTCTCTTCCGCCTCTTCCCTACCCTGAATGGTGCGGGGGGAGGGGTCAAGGGATGGGGGCTGCCATCAGTCCGTGGTGCTTTGTTTCCACTGCTCCTTCACGTTCGCTCTCTCCCCTGCTCTGGTGTGGGGTCCCTCTCATGGAGTGCTGACTTTCCTGGGCTGGTCCTGCGTGGGTTTCTCCATGGGCAGCAAGAAACGGGCTCTTTGGGAGCTGCTCCAGGTGTGGGTCTGTGCCACAGGGTCTATTTGTCAGGAGCGGGTTGGTCCAGCTTGGGACCCCACCCCAATCACCTACTCCTGCATGGGCTCCTCTCCACAGGCTGCAGCACGGAAATCTGCTCCACTGTGGTACACCATGGGGCTGCGGGGATGGTCTGCTTTTCCCACCAGGGGCCTCTCTGTGGGCCACGGGGAGGGCTTCGGCTCCTGCACCTCGAGCGCCTCCTCCCCCTCCTTCTGCACTGACCTTGGTATCAGCAGGGAGGTTTCTTGTTCCTCACTCTCCCAGCTGCTGTTGAGCTGCAGGTTTCTTTCCCTTATCTTGGATGTGCTCTCACAGAGATTTAAACTGCATTGCTCATGGCTTGGCTCTGGGCAGCGGTGGGCCCCTTTGGAGCCGACTGAAACTGGCCCTTATCTTACATGGGGCAGGTGCTGCATTCTTCTCACAGGGGCTAGCACCGCAGTCCCCCCACTACCAGAACCTTGCCATCAAACCCAATACACTGAGGCAGCTAGGTCATTACTGGCCTGTAAAGTATCAGGGCTTAAATTAACTAAATGAAACCCTAAATGTGATGGGGGTAGAAGGGGCTGGGATAACAGTGCCACTTTTTGGGGCCACCAAGCTGAGACTAGGGATAGAATGATCACTGGGCAATTATTGTATGTACCCGAGGCAGGGACTAGCTTGTTGGGAAAGAATTTGATGATGAAATTCAAATAATAAATTGTTAGGTTAGAATAACAGTGTTGTTAAAGGGGTGCTCTCAGACCCTGGGAGCAAAGATATATTTGCCTTTGAGTGGAAAGACCCTGAAATGGGGGTGGAAGCAACAGTACAGGTGGACAATTTTACCTCAGGGGTTTACAGGGCCACCAATTTATTTGGGCAAGTTCTAGAGCAGATTTTGGAGCAATTCCAACCTCCCGAGGAGGTGTTACTGTTAGAATACGTGGATGATCTTTTATTGTCAGGACAGGAGAAAACAGTTGTGGGAGCTTCACCACATGAAATATTATTTGTATTGCTGTACCTGGACAAAGGGAATTAATTACCTCAATTTGAGACAAAAGATGCTTTTCTTAAGAACTATATACTTGGGCTGTCGCCCTCTTTGTCATCTCTCAGGACCCATGGACTGTTAGCTCAATCCCCACCCTTGGAAATCCTGATCGATCCTGATGGATGCATTCCGAGCAGGAGATTGTGCTTTGATGTAAACATGGAGAAAATCAAAGCTGCAACCTGAGTGGGATGGACTGTTCCAAGTGCTCCTGACTACTGAGATGACAGGAAGAACGGCTGAGAAAGGGTGGACTCATACCTGGGTAAAAGCATCAGTTAACGCTGATACCTGAGAGACTGCATTAACAAAGACTTTTAAGGTTAAAACTGTTAAAACTATCCATTGTAAACCTTTAACTTCTCCTTAGAAGAATTCTTAATGAATTAATGAGTAAAAGGGATTGAATTACACAGAATTGGAGTGTTTCCAGGGAACACTCTCTGGAAGTGGGAGAAAGGGGGGGTATTTAATCCCCACCAGAAGAATCCTTATTAGTTTGTGTACAAACACTGTACAAGGTACAAACTGTACAAGGTACAAACAGATCTGAGCTTTAATATAAAAATCCAACCCCAAAATAAATTCAGGGATAATATCAGCTCCATATGAATATCTGTAGGAGTTGAAAACAAAATGACTAAAACACTTGCTAAGTATAGCACAGCAACTCATTGTGCAATTGCATGGTTAGTCTATTGAGCCATAGTTGCAAAGCAAAGAAGAAAGGTATTATTTGTAAATCATTAAGATGGGGGATGCTTTTAATGTCTCCACCTCTAGGAGCTTATAGTCTGGATAAGGTATTCAAGCAGGAAAATTGCATATGCAAATAAGGTGCTGTCAACTGTGAAGCACTAGATAAAGCCCATGGCTTCACAACAGGCAACTACATGAAAAAAAAGGTTGGCTATCAGTAATTTGGGTCCTGTGATCTCTTCTCAATTCACACAACAGCAGCTTAGAAACCATCTCAAGCTAGGCAGTGACCAGCTAATCCCATCTGCCTAGAATTAAAAAACCTAACATTACCGAACAAGCAGGTAGCTTTATACAACCTAAGTATCAGTAAAAAGAACTATGAAAGCATCAGATCCATGCTTTATCATAAGTAAGATTTTCAGACAACCACAAGGATTTCAGGATTTGAAGTTATTTATTACTGTTCATATAGGGAAAAAATCAATATAATTTGGAAGAACACTGAAAAGTTGGGTATAGCACTATCTCTGGGCATGGGTATGCATCATAGACCAAAGCTGCCTTTGTAAACTACTATTTCAGCTGAGGATGCCAAATTACAGTTGTGGACTTGACCCTTGAAAATATGTAACACAAGCCTTCTTGCTGCCCTGATCTTGGGGTGCAGGGGGAAAATGAATCTGAAGTGTTCCCCCTTTAATCTACCTTCCAAAGCTTTAGAAACTAAAATATGGTTGGGCATAAAATGGCTCTTAACTCCTGTAGCAAGCTAAACAAACAAGCGTTAGGCAAAGAAGCATGCCCTTCTCTACTCTCCTCCAAAGCCAGACTGTCACAACACTTGCATCTGAAAAATTTTCATAAAGAAGTACAAAGCCTTAAGGATCATAGCCTTAAAAAAGCTGGCAGAGTACTAAAGAAATTATAAATAGACTCCATAGCTATCACTCCCTGCTCTTCTAATTCCTCAAATTGGATAGATACATATTCTTCCAAACGAGGTAAAAAAAAGCACATAGTGCATCAAAGCCAAGCGAAGCTAGAAACAGATTCAGGAATCTGCATTCAGAACAAGTATTACCTCTGCTTCCAATTTTATACCAAATCCATGGTAAAGCTCTTTTGAAGGAAAATGGCCTCACAACAAACCCTTCAAGTTGGAGGTCCACACTTCCATAAGCAATATGTGCCTTCACACACTGATGTAGACCCTTCTAATTAATATTTTCCTCCTCCCTTGTTCAGCCCTTCATGTTCTCTGTATTTGAGTTGCATTTTCTATAGTGAGAACAATGGGTTCAGAGGGACTTGCCAACATAACAGAACATGGATGCATTGCCTCTTATTGACAGATGAGTTCAGAAAGTTTCTTCCATGTCATGATCACTTATAACAGTCTGCTAAGGTAAGAAAGCATTTGACATTCTTCTTCAACCAGAAAACTATTTTCAACTAGAAAATGACAAATACAAGACAACACAAAAATGGATAGCACATTACCAAGATACATTTAATCAAGGTGAGATGCTCTCTTCTCCTACTAACTTACCCACACTCTCAGCATTACACACTTCTATGCTTTAGATGATCTCAATTCTTACAAATAAAAATGGAATAAAAATAAAGTCCCCTTGGTTAGAATATGTGGCCTAAATTTGGGGCATGGGGGGTTCATTTCCTCATTAACACTAAGCAACAGAACACATCCTGATAAATCACAGGAAGTACTACTTCTATGTCACTATGTACTAGTGACATTTGACAGTAAAGTAAGCAAGTCCATGTTTCTTTCTCAATTTATTAGAGAGAGAATCTAGTTGACTGTCTCAGATAAGCTGTTAGAAGTCCCTCCAGCAAAAAAATTCAACCACAATTTCCTGAAAACTCTTGGGATAAAAAACATGCTATGAAACCTTAACATTGTTCCTATATACACAGTTCAGTTTTCTCTTTCAGTTTCTCCGTAAAGTAAGGCTAATGAGCAACAGCGGAAAAAAAGCAACTACTTTCTGTATTCTCTTCTGCCACTATTAATTTTCGATGCATCTTTCAGATATGGAACACTCCTCCAACCTCAATACTTGCAATGCATACCTACAAAAGTTATGTGACTTCAAGTACCTGCCTCCCTTTTTAGGTTTACAAAGATTTCCCTTTGTGACAAACACAGTATCACCTCAGGTCTCATGATTGTGGTACTACAGAGTAACTACAAACAGGTCAGCAGAACACAGGACAGTGCTCCACTGAGCTCTGCTGCAGAGAAAATAATAGCACATATATAAAAGATGAAGAACTCTACAGGAGACCAGCAGAACACCCACAACATTTTCAAGTTTCAGCCTTTATGCAAAAGATAGAGAAGCTGCCCTGGTCCCCCATTTCCTCCAGAGGAATTTCAGTGGAGACATGGAAAATCAATTTCTTAAATATTATTTCTTAAATCATGACTTCTAAGAAATCATAAATATGATTTATTAAATATAAATAATTTTCTCAAAGTAAATAGCTACAACAAGAAATAAGAGCAGTTTAATAGAGAAGTAAAACCTTACCGTGTCTGAACTTCCTTCCAGCAATATGTTGATAGCTCTGTTCACATCCCCATTACAGTCATGTAATGCCACTATGCACTCATCCTGGTTTTTCCCCGTCACTTCCATAAGCTGGCAGTAAAAGTCACACATTAAAATATCCAAAGTATCATCATAAAGTAAGAGTTAAAACCACCACAGATTCTAAGCAAGTATGCAGCTACTGTGTCAGAGCAATCTAAAATCCTAAATAAAGGTATCTACATTTCACAGATCTGCTTAGGGTTCAGGTAAGAGGCAGGATGAAACATAAGTTTAAACAGTAATCAAGAAAGCACCCTCTTGCACTTTTTTCCTTTATGCTTGCAAGCAAATGCTGTCACCCCATAGATACCTGTGTATGAGGGTAAAGACACCAGAAATTAGGACAGCTCCATTATCTCCACCCTTTATTTCACTGTGTGAGTACAGCCATAAACTCTGGTGGAGAACAAATCCACCTGGAAAAACATCCAGACTGAGAAAAAGGTTAACTTCTCCAGTCAGCTCAGCTCCTTCAATCCATTGTAGCATAAGACCATACAAACAGGCTATGTAATGACTGCTTAAGGAGAGCTGGTACTGAGCTATGCTTTATGGGCCTGCAGTACACAACCTGAGAAGTGGGGAATGGATATAAACAGCCTGTCACAGGGTATAAAGTACCTCCATACAGAAAGAAAAAAAAAAAAAACCACAAGCTAGAAATATTGTACATTTCCTAAGCAGAATTTAACTCTTATCATTCTTCCAATCAGCAGAGCTACAGGCACTATTGATCAAGGTCTCTTTACTTCAGGACATACAGGACTTCACTTCTAGTGCAGCAACAAAACAAGTTTATAAACAAGAACAAAAAACAGTTAACAGTGACTGATAGGTTTTACAAAGGGAAGGAAATTGAGAAATCTGCCCCTCTACTGCATCAACGCATTCACAATAACTCCTCTCCGAGTGCATTCCTACATTCTACATGAGTTGTGACATGCTCACTAAGATAAAAACACCAAATACCCTGAGCAGAACAGGTAGCTGAATCCTCAGAACTGCTTGAATTAATGATCTCAGCTCTAACAGCATAATGGAAGCCTGAAAATATATATCCAAAGCTCAGCATAGTACAGGAAATGGTGTGAGATTTTGTTTTCACAGTGTAATTCTACCATTTTCATATACAGATTTGGGAGGTCAGATTAAAAAAAAAAAAAAAAAAAAAAAAACCACGACACAACACACACCACTTCAATTCACGTTTAGGCTCTGATTAGATTTTTACTTTTCCTGAAAAACAGCCATTTTAGCAAACTCAGTTTACACAGGTGACAAATTTTTCCCCTGAATGCACTCTTTATTCTAAAGATCATTAGGACCATAATAGAGATACAGAGCCTGCAAGAGACATCAGCACATATGAATTTTGGCTGAATGGCTCGTCTACAAAGGATAATACACCAGTGTGACTACACAGCCAGAGCTATATTACCACATGATGTCTTATAAACAGAATTTTAACAGTGCAATAAGAGCACTTTTTCCTAGTTAAACTTATGTAATTCCAAAAAATATTTCATCTAAATCAGAAAGTCACTCTAACTCCAAAACGTAAGCCAGCCTAGGGACACTTTAGTGCAGGGCGTAAGAAGTCTGTGCTGTAAGAAACATACTTGTTTCACTTTATCTTCAAAATCTGCATCATTCTTATCGTAGATCATCTGAGCAAGGCGAATCTGGTCTGCTGTTGCCTGAAAAAAATGCAAACATCCAATAATGTTCACAGAAAGTAACAATATCCTATTACAAAGTATCTCCTAGTGCCACTATCTTCTCCACTGTTTCTCAAAGAGAACCAACACAACAAGCACAGAGGTGCTACAGGAAAGGGATTAACACTTGCTCTTCTACATTCATTTTACATTAAAAAAAATGTTTACTGGAACAGAAGCAATGTCAACACTTGGTTATGATGCTTAAACCACAGTTACAGGCCATTACATAGATAACTACGGAATAAAATTAAATTTACTATGGAAGCCTATGTTTTGATATTTTACTCCTACTTTTATTTAGCAACTATGACTCCAAAGTTAGTTTTATCATAAAAAACAGTATTCTTCTAAATTAACCTCATCTGCAACGATGCCCACTCACATCACCTTCCATAACTCTCCCAAGAACGTGACCATAGATTTATGAGCACTTAAAAGAAAACAGGGTTGCACCTCAAGACTCTGCCTGTGAACAGCTGCACTAATACTTGCCTCTGAAAATTAGTAAAGGATCTTGCTATTTATGATATATTGTGTAGTGGGTTTACGTGACAAGGTTTTGGTAGCAGGGGGCCATAGGGGTGGCTTCTGTGAGAAGGATCTAGAAGCTGTCCCATGTTTGGTAAGGGCCCCACTGCTGACCAGAGCTGAGCCAATAAGCGATGTTGTTTTGCGCCTCTGTGAGAGCATAGTTAAGACAGGGGAAAAAAAAAAGTGCAACACAGCAGCAGGGTGAGTGAGGAACAGCCTTGCAGGCACCAAGGTCAGTGAAGGAAGGGGAGAGGTGCTCCAGATGCCAGAGCAGAAGTCCCCTGGGGCCTGTGGTGAGGACCATGGTGAAGCAGGATGTCCCCCTGCAGCCCATGGAGTACCACGGTGGAGCCCATGGAGGAGACCACGGTGGAGCAGGTGGACCTGCCCCGATGGAGACTGCGGCCTGTGGAAGACCCCTGCCGGAGCAGATTCCGGGCCGGACCTGCAGCCCGTGGAGAGGAGACCACGCAGGAGCAGGTGACCCGGCAGGAGCTGCTGCCCGTGGGGGACCCAGGTTGGAGCAGTTTGCTCCTGAGGGATGGACCCCGTGGTACGGACCCATATCTGGAGCAGTTCTTGAAGAGCTGCTGCCTGTGGACAGCCCACGCCGGATCAGTTCGGCAAGGACTGCATCCCGTGGGAGGGACCCCACAGCACAGGGGACGAGAGTGACCGAGAAGGAGCAGGGGAGACAAAGTGCTATAGACTGATCACAACTCCCATTCCCCCATGCCCAGGGGAAGGAGGTAGAAGAGGGTGGATGGGGGGAAGGCATTTTTGGTTTCTTTCCTTTGTTCCTCACTTCTCTAGCTTGTTAGTAATAGGCAATAAATCTTACTGTCTCCCTACTTTGAGTCTGTTTTGCCCATCACGATAATTGTTGAGCGATTTCCCTACCCTTATCTCAGCCCTTGAGCCCTTTTCATTGTATTTTCTCCCCCTTCCCCTTTGAGGAGAGGGAGGTGAGAGCAGCCATAGTGGAACACAGTTGCTCACCCAAGTAAAACCACCACAATTTAGTGCCTCTGTAACATTTCTGGACCACAAAGCGATGCTTGCAGCTTCTCCAGAAGTTGTCACACTAAGAAGGATGGATGTAGTAAAACATAAGTCCTAATATATTATGGCCGCCCTACACAGAAAGCAACTCAATACCCACTAACGTCTCAACAGATACAGCTACTCTTCATAGCATGGCATTTTTAGTCCACTTGAACTGGATTCCCATGAAAATGCCAGATAACTGTATGTTACATGATCCTGAACCTAATTTGATTTCCGCTCAAATAGAAAAGATGTCTGTCTCTTGTTGGAGAAGGCTGATATTGAAGAGCTAAGACCCAAAATGCGTGTTCATGTGCTGCAAAATATGCCTTCATTAAGAAAGGGACCACTTCATCTACTGAAATTCTTGAGTAAAAGGATTCATCCCGGGCAGCTGGCTGAACCTCACCTTCTGGAGGTATCACTTCAGAGAATACCAACAGGTTCTGAGCCTCAGGAGTTTGATTCAGCCCCACCCTGCTTTGCTGTTAGAGCTTACCACAAATACAAGCTCTGGAGAAGGTCGCCAAGTGCAAATGCTGAGAAAAGTCTAAAAATTACTCCACCATACACCATCAGCTGCTTATTTGCTGAGAAGTTACTGCAGCTGTCCCAGTCCCTTAAGGGAAGTGACATTTGCCATGCTGACAGGCAATGTTCCAAGACAATTAGTGTTCATAACATAGTTAAGCACACCTCACTATTTCACATTTCCCAAGTACCCTGCTGACAGCTCCCTATGTCAGCTGATAACACAGATTAGACAACCCTGGAGTTCTCAGCTCCAAGCCCTGTGCAACCCAGAGCACCACACCACCACAGCAGCCTCCCAGCCCTGCACAAAGAAACCCTTGCTTAGTGTTCACTACGAGCTCAAAGAACAAAGAGGAAATGTCCACCACATTCAGGACTCACGCCTTACTGCATCCTTTTGCTCAGTCTGCTCAGGCCCACTATAATTTTTAAACTCAAGACATTTCCTTTACAAATATCCAGAGAAGAAAAATTCAGACAGTATAATTTATGTACAGACATGACCGCATATTTGACCAGAAACGGGAAGCTAGTAAGATTCATTTATTACTTCTTTGAAGTCCACATTACACAGAAATGCACCAATTTTATAACGATATGAGATGTCCTACATTATCTTCAAATTTCCTGTGTAAAAAGAGAGCTTAGAAATTTGCTAATATTTATACCAATGGACTACACTCATATAAAACTGAAGACCCAAAAAAAAAAAGATCTTTTTATTAAACAAACACAAAATAATTGTCACAAGAAGCTGTCCCACCCCAGCACCTGGTTGTTCTTTTTTTTTTTTTTTTAAGGCACTATCTTCATAATACTTTATTAGCATATAAAATAATATAAAACATTACTCAAACTTACGAGAACCACGATCTTCATGACACGAGATGAGGAAGAGTCTGAGGTGCTTAATGCCTTCTTTGCCTCAGTCTTTAGTGGCAAGACCAGTTGTTCTCTGGATACCTAGTACCCTGAGCTGCTGGAAGGGGATGGGGAGCAGAAAGTGGCCTTCATAATCCATGAGGAAATCATTGGTGACCTGCTACAGCACTCAGATGTATGCAAGTCAATGGAACCTGATGGGATCCACCTGACAGTACTGAGAGAACTGGCAGAAGAGCTGGCCAAGCCCCTTTCCATCATTTATCAGCAGTCCTGGCTCTCGGGGGAGGTCCCACTTGACTGATGGGTAGCAAATTTGATGATGCCCATCTACAAGAAGGGCCGGAGGGTAGATCCGGGGAACTACAGGCCTGTTAGTTTGACATCAGTGCCAGGGAAGCTCATGGAGCAGATTATCTTGAGTGTCATCACGTGGCACTTGCAGGGCAAGCAGGCGATCAGGCCCAGTCAGCATGGGTTTATGAAGGGTAGGTCCTGCTTGACAAACCTGATCTCCTTCTATGACAAGGTGACACGCTTAGTGGATGAGGGAAAGGCTGTGGACGTGGTCTGCCTTGACTTCAGTAAGGCATTTGACACCATTCCCCACAGCATTCTCCTCAGGAAACTGGCTGCCCATGGCTTGTACTGGCGCACACTTCGTTGGGTTAGAAACTGGCTGGATGGCCGGGCCCAAAGAGTCTTAGTGAATGGAGTCAAATCCAGTTGGAGGCCGGTCACTAGTGGAGTCCCCCAGGGCTCGGTACTGGGGCCAGTCCTCTTTAACATCTTCATCGATGATCTGGACGAGGGGATCGAGTGCACCCTCAGTAAGTTTGCAGATGACACCAAGTTAGGTGCGTGTGTCGACCTGCTCGAGGGTAGGAAGGCTCTGCAGGATGATCTGGATAGGCTGAGGCCAACGTTATGAAGATCAACAAGGCCAAGTGCCGGGTCCTGCACCTGGGGCACAACCACCCCAAACACAACTACAGGCTGGGAGATGAGTGGTTGGAAAGCTGCCTGGCAGAGAAGGACCTGGGAGTATTGGTTGACAGTCAGCTGAATATGAGCCAGCAGTGTGCTTGGGTGGCCAAGAAGGCCAACAGCATCCTGGTTTGTATCAGAAACAGTGTGGCCAGCAGGTCTAGGACAGTGACTGTCCCCCTGTACTTGGCTCTGGTGAGGCCGCCCCTCAAGTACTATGTTCAGTTTTGGGCCCCTCACTACAAGAAGGACATGGAGGTGCTCAAGCATGTCCAGACAAGGGCAACGAGGCTGGTGAAGGGTCTGGAGCACAAGTCTTATGAGGTGTGTTGGGTCTGTTTGGGATGGAGTCACCTTTCCCTGCAGCAGCCCACACAGTGCTGCACTCGTAGCTGGAACAGCACTGGTATCACTCCAGTGTTGTGTCTATTGCTGCATAGTGCTGGCACAGCATCAGGAATCCCTCCAAGCCCCCAGCAGGCCGGGGGTGGGCAATTGATGGGGAGGGGACATCACCAGAGCAGCTGACCTAAACCGACCAAAGGGATATTCCATAACACCTGATGTCACACTCAGCAATAAAAGGGGGGCTCTCGTGGGGGAGGGCAGTCCTCCTGAACAACCGGTATGCGTTTTGAGGCCCTGCTTCCCAGGACGTGGCCGAACATCACTCATTGATGGGAAGTAGAGAATAACTTTTTTTTTTCCCCCTTTCTCTCTGTGCTTCCACACGGCCTTGTTGTTTCTTTTGTTAGTTTTTCTCCCCTTTCCCTTTAATTAAATCATTCTCATCTCAAACCTCGAGCTCTTTGTGTTGACTTTTCTCCCCCTCCTCTTTGAGGAGGCAGGGAGTGAGAGCGCGGTTGTGGTGGAGCTCGGCTGCCCACCCGAGTAAAACCACCACATGAGGAGCGGCTGAGGGAGCTGGGACTGTTCAGCCTGGAGAAGAGGAGGCTCAGGGCAACCTTATCAAACACTACAGGTACCTTAAAAGAGGCTGTAGTGAGGTGGGAGTTGGTCTATTCTCCCATGTACCCCCAATCAGGGGTGGTACAGTCTCCTGTATCTTCCTTTATGTATTTGGAGAAATCTCTTCTGTTTTTCTTTACATCCCTGGCCAAGTTCAGCTCTAGCTGTGCATTGGTTTTCCTAATCTGGTCCCTACACTCCTGGATGGTACCCCTATAGTCTTCCCAGGATGCATGTCCCTGCCTACGCATTTCTTTTTTGTGCTTTAGTTTGGTTAAGAGGTCAACCTGCTCACTACCCTCCTGCAACCTTACTTACTATTAAAAAAAAAAAAAAAAATATCAATTTCACCTACTGAAAGTCACTTCTTAAATCACGCATTAGTATGAATCACCAGTAAGCAAAACACTGCAATGCATGGAGACGAGGGCTTGAGCTCACATAATTAATACTGTATAAAACAAGAAGGAAGCCTCTCCACATTAAAGATCAGCCTGGAAAACGATTAAAGACCATTTCCCAGGGGAGCACCTCTAGACTGATGCATTCTCTGCCAGCAGAGGACTGAGGCAATTCTTGGACTGAGTCCAATTTTAGAGAAGTACCTGACAAGAGAATGAGTTGCCAGAAGCAGAAACATTTTGCATTCTCTGTAACCCAGGTAAGTACACAACTTAACTACTCCGCTGCTGAAAAATCAAGACAATGAGCTAATCTCAGATATTCAAAAATACTTTTTAATCCACTGATGATCTTCACTTTGCTTTCTGTGAAGACGCTGCAAGCAATTCTGTGACTTGCAGATACATGCAGCGTTCTACAGCATGATTCAGTGTATCTAATAAAGCTATTCCCACCCACCCAAACACCTGTATCAACCCAAAATCTTCTAGCATCATAAGACTAGCATACAGAGGAGGAAAATCTGAGGACACCAAGGTCACAGAACAAAAATCCTGACAACCATAGGCATAGAATTCCTCAATGATGGGAAATATCACTGAAAAACAATGCTCATTTAGAGAGATGAATACAGGAACAAATTAAGGCTGCGGTAGATTTCTAAGCAACTGAAGTGAGATTTCAAACATACTATTCCAAAATAAGTCTTTAATCTTTTCTTAGTTTTTACTGACTTGTGGAAGAAGTGCACATCATTACATGCTTGCTTTGAATTCAAAGATGATTATACAGTGGCACATACCTGTACTACTTGTTTCTGTTGTATTGTCTGTGTGGTTGAAATTTGCATTTTGTCCCGAGTGCCCCGTGTACGTTCACTGCCCACCGAAGTCATCATATACAGTATATACAAAACAATGTATGTACAAAATAGAAAACCTGAAAGAAAAAAAAAAGCATGAGTTAAGGCATGGCTCTGATTGAACACCCAGATAACAAATGCAGTAGCTTCAGCTTTACTTGCCTTTAACAGAAACTCTGGTAAAGGCAAGATTCCTGAGAAAGCAGCTTAAAAATTCTATTATTGGATTTATCACACAGTCTTTAGAGTAAGAAGAGGGAATAGAGAAGATAAAAAACATTCTTATCAGCTGACAGTAGTCTGTCTATATCTGTACTTGCAGACTACATCTCCCAGATTTTTCTGCGTCTTCAACGTAGACTTTATCTGCTACTCTGCTGGGATTCCAGCTCCAGCTGTAGGACTCCTTCAATTTCTATGATCTCTACTGTCCTGTTTTGATGCC
Source organism: Nettapus auritus (assembly GCA_011076525.1). Lineage (NCBI taxonomy): Eukaryota > Metazoa > Chordata > Aves > Anseriformes > Anatidae > Nettapus > Nettapus auritus. The sequence continues at coordinate 143,129 of MU016689.1, read as the reverse complement.
TGGAATTTCACCACACTCATACCCACTCAGAAAACTAATGCAAACATCATATTCACAAACCAGACTGTTTGTCTCTTCCCTATCGTTAAATCTTTCCTATACATATAAGGAGGTCACTGCCAACACCCACTTGACTCCTCATCCCTCATTTGTAAGAGAAATGCTGATCCTTGCCTTTAAATCCAGGCTCTGTAGACAGGGTTTGGGTTTTCTGTTCTCCCTCATACTAACAGAAAGCATTTACCAAACTACCTATTACTCTCCTTTAAACATACTTTTGCTGTAGGTGTTCATAAAAGAAAAACCCAACCTCTCTACACACACACACACCAGTGCTGTCTTGTCTGTGGCAGTCAGCTTTCATTTCAATTTATCCTCCATCACTAAAAACACTTGGGAAAAAAAGCAAATTCTTATTCCCATGTTTGTATGGCACCTAACACAAAACTACCTGATGAATATATGGTTTTTAGCAGCTCTGATAACTGAAAACAGGTCTCAGAACAGTCATTGTCAACTGCCCAGTTTCTGTCCCCATGACACCCAGAAGTAAAACTGCAAATTTATGGAACCAAAGACAACATGCAAGTGGTGCCACCTGGGCAGAAGATGCACAAAGCTGCAAAGTCATTTTACTGCAGCCCCAGCGCACAACCTGGCAGGGCGAATTGCTCTGGCACAAGTTTGGTATCACCGAGCTCAGGGCACGATAATGCTCAAATGAAAACTGAGCAGACCACTGTGATTACACAGACAAGGATGTGTTCAGTACCGAACTGGTCACTAGCCTTCAAAAGTAGTATGTATCCAAAACCTAGAGTTGCAACAAGCTGCCACTGTTCAAATACTGATCCCCAGTGCTCAGGAGCCTCACCTAGATATCAAAAAGACAACTAACCCTGTTACGATCTTCAGTTCAGAAATATATTTTTGTTGGCCAAAATTGAACACAATACTGTTTTGTTTTGTGTTTTTTGTGTGTGTGTTTTTGTTGTTGTGTGTTTTTTTTGTTTGTTTTTTTAAATGTGATAGTTAAACCATTCAACAGAGCCTGAGGAAAGAGGTATTTCCATGAAGTCTTTACATATTTAAGAAGAAAAGGCCTGCCTTTACCAGGAACCAACCATAGTATGATCTGAACAGGAACACAGTGCTTCTCCAGCTTCATGAATACCTTCACCAAAGCCAAGCTGTTTCGCAGTCCCTTCGGGTGGTCAAACTTGGGTGTCTGCAAAAGGCCTGAACAAACAGGCCTTGGGAGCACCGCATCTTGACAGCCAGACACAGTCAAAGAGGGGTAATTCAAGCTCCTGACCAAGTGTTTGACGGAAAACAAAATATTAAGTAGCTGTGGACACACTCTGAACAAGTTCAACACTTATTTCAGGCTCTCTGCTCATGGCTGTCCACTGATATTTTAAATGTGTTCACAGAATCATCTAGGTTGGAAGAGACCTCCAAGATCACCGAGTCCAACCTCTGACCTAACACATCTTCCACTAAACCATATCCCTAAGCTCTACATCTAAACATCTTTGAAAGACCTCCAGGGGTGGTGACTCAACCACTTCCCTGGGCAGCCTATTCCAGTGCCTAACAGCCCTTTCAGTAAAGACGTTCTTCCTAATATCCAGCCTAAACCTCCCCTGGTGCAACTTCAGCCCATTCCCCCTCATCCTATCACCGGGCACATGGGAGAATAGACCAACCCCCACCTTGCTACAGCCTCCTTTCAGGTACCTTTAAGGTAGACCACATCCACAGCCTTTCCCTCATCCACTAACTGTGTCACCTTGTCATAGAAGGAGATCAGGTTCGTCAAGCAGGACCTGCCCTTCATAAACCCATGCTGACTGGGCCTGATCGCCTGCTTGCCCTGCAAGCGCTGCATGACGACACTCAAGATAATCTGCTCCATGAGCTTTCCTGGCACCGACCTTACAGACTGTCCTCTGAGTCAGCAGCAACAATCACTTTCTCTGCTTGGTAAGTGATGACAACTGGACTTCCAATGCCTTAAGGATGACAATTTTATATATGCTGTAATGAACAGACTTTTAAAAACAAAACCAACCCTCAAACAAAACTGAATCTATGAAAATGAGACAACCCCCCTGAAGAGAGAATATGACAGCGAGTACTCACCTCTCCAAAAGCCAAGCTAGCATTTCCAAATACAATTGTGTATGATCACACTAGGTTTTGTTGAAAAGTTGTAACTCCACTCGATCTAAATTTGTTTATCATTTCTGAATTAAAGTCGTGTTTACATAGATTGTGGTACCTAGAACTTCTAACATATTTCAAACGCTAATTTCTCTGCTCTCACTAGACAGAGCTCCTCAAAATATTGAAATCCACATTCTGGACATGACTGAGGCACATGCACACTAAAAAAAATGAGGTTTCTATTTGTTTGTGAAGCATATGTTCATCTGCAGCACACACTTTGATAGCCAGGAATGATGTGGATCCAGAAAAGAATTTTTTTTCCTCCTCCCTTCCCTTACACACACAGTGCCACAGCTGTTTGAGCCATGTTTGTTTTTCCAGAAGAAAGAATACTTGAAGGAAAAAGGAAGGCACAGAAATGTTTGAAACACTCCTGAAGGTGTGCACCAAGGTCAGCCTGCCAAGGGGAACAGACAGTCTAAGAGTATAATGGGATCTTTAAAGCAGATCCTAACCTTGCAGGCCACAGCAGCAGCACCAGGTCTGAAGATCCCATCAAGCCACCAAGGACATGCTATAATCCATTTCAGACAGAAAACATTAATTTCAGACACAAACCACCCTTAAAAGCAGAACCAACAGCTTGATACAAAGAGGGCAGGAGAAGCAAGGCTTCGAGATGCCCCCAAGCAGCCAAAGGGCTCGATCCCACCAGCAGCAGGGCAACATCACACCACCAGCAACTGGAGTTTCAAGCACCCAGTGGGGTATTATTAGTTAATGAGATGGGGCTCAACATGAACATTGCCTTGCTCACACAGCAGTTGTCATAGCAATGAGTAGGGTATTACAAACCAAGGAACTTCATTTTAACTGCTGATCAAATGAGGAAAGAAGATTTGAGACAAAGACAAATCTCAAACATCTGCTTAATAAAGATCAGGAAAATGTTCAGAGCAGCAGATGTTTCTGCTTCCATGTCAAGGTCTGGCTCAGTTCAGAAGTCCCTCATCAGCAGTTAATGTTTGACCTTGTAAACACATTGCAACTCCAGTAAGCAGCCCAAAAAACTGTATTTTGAAGAAAGAGGCACATTAAACAAAACAGACCCCCCCCCACCCAGGAGGGAATGGGCAGGGAGGCTTAGAGACCTGACCGCCCAAAACTGTTATGTAAAGAAAGTAACCACACTTGCTTCCTTGACAGTTAAAAAAAATGCTTGTTTATATCAGTGGAAAAAGGTTTACAATCTAGTACCTCCAGAGGAACACTGTATTTACATAAACAAAACCAAATAAAAAACAATTTACAAAAAAAAGTAAGAATTATTCTCAGCTATGTTCAACTTCTCAAGCACTATATAACTCAAAACTCAGCACTTCCTCCTAAAGCCAATAAGTAGACTTAGAAATGAGAAGTCTTTTCAAAGGAAAATCATCCCAAATGCTCTCTGTACAGCAAGCCTATACAGATATAACAGCAGATATATTCCATAATAAGCCACCAACAGACTGGTGATGGAATGACAACAGCTATTCTAGCACCCAAAAGGGGAAGCTAAGCGTTGGTAGCTCAACACCAAACTTTTCTAGGACAACCAAATCCTTGCCCAAGTCTCCACACTGAAGTCACATTCAACAAGTTGCACTTTGGCTTCAGGTTTTTGAAAGAAAGGAAGAAGGCAAAGAATCAATGAATAATCAAACACATTATCAGTGCAAAAAGCAGGTTTATGAAGCTATCATAACACTTTCTTTAAACTTTTGTTCAAGTTTCCCTGGGCAAGAAACCTAGACTCCAGAAAGCCAGAAAAAACTCAAGATGTACAGAATACCAATCCCTCTGACAGTGTGGCAGGCCCTGTAAGACAAAGTCTGTTGCTGAGCATCCAGGGACAGGCCCAGCACTGCAATACCACCCAACTTTCGAGACCCCTTCTGAAGTTAAATACTCACTTCCATCAGCTGAACAAAACACTTGCAGTTTCAATTCTTTTCCTGAGGCAGTCTTGAGAAAGTTATTTTCTTGATTCTGGACACAGAGCTATGATAAAGAACACTGCAGAAATCTGCATGAACACCTTAGAAGCGTGATTGCTTTTTCTTTTTTGCTGAAACCATTGTCCTGGTTTCAGTTCGGACAGTTTCCTCCTAGTAGCTGGTAGAGTGCTGTGTTTTGGATTAGGATGAGAAGAATGCTGATAACATGCCGATGTTTTGGTTGTTGCAGAGCAGTGCTTGTACCAAGCCAAGGACTTTTCAGCTCCTCGCTCTGTTCTGCCAGCGGGCAGGCTGGGGGTGCAGCAAGATCTGGGAGGGGACAGACCCAGGACAGCTGACCCAAACTGGCCAAAGGAGTATTCCATACCATCTGACGTCATGCTAAACAATATATAGGGGTGGCTAGCTGGGGTGGGGGGGCCGGCTGCTCGGGACAGACTGGGCATCGGTCAGCGGGTGGTGAGCAATTGCATTGTGCATCACTTGTTCCATACAAACTATTATTACTATTATTATTATTATTATTGTTTCCTATCTTAATAAACTGTCTCTATCTCAACTCTCGTTTCACTTTTCCGTTTCTCTCCCCCATCCCAGAGAGGGAGGGGGGAGGGTGAGC
>MU016689.1:39688-58338 GCA_011076525.1 Nettapus auritus | reverse complement strand
ATTCCACCAGCTACTAGGAGGAAACTGTCCTAACTTAAACCAGGACACCCCTTTTCTAAAAAGTTAGTAAATTCTTTTACTATTTCTAGGTTCAATACAGTGTTTCCCTATCTAACACTCTTTGAAAGTATTTGTTAGACTTCAGTTTCCATCTTAGTTGGTTCTTTTTCTACTTGCCGTAGGAGTTTCCTGTACTCTTAAAACACCATAAGGTACATCAGTTCACCACGCAAAGAACCATGGACAAAACTACGACCACGATTATTGTGATAAACAACTGTTTCAGCCAGGTTAGGTTTGGCAACCAGGAAGTCAATTTTTCTACCAGGTCTGTAAATCCCCAGGATGTATCATCCTGAGCTACTGCATGCAAAGTTTTATTATTTTCCCAAATCTTCTCCGGGTCAGTCTCAATCTGTTTTTGTTTCTTAACATATACACAGCAAGTTAGCATCTAGTGTATATGTTAACATTTTTGCATGGGAGTAGTTCAAATCTGTCCCATAGATGTTCAAGATTGTCCTTGCCTAATGGACATGTTCCATTTCTTAGGTAAACTATCACTCACTGCCTGGGTGAGTTTCACATAGGTATTGTGCTCCCACTGTTCAGTTTCCTTGACCAATGATACCATTAAGACCGTGAAAAATGTTCCAGGTTGCACCTGAGTAACCTTCCATGGGGTCTTGGGTGTCTTTTTCACTCTAGTGTGATGGATCCAGGAGTTCTGCTATATTGTGCACATCTAACCCTCTACCGTGAGTCCCACTCACATTCTTTCCAATTTCATTGAGCTGTTTACCTAAGACCACCATATAGGAGGTCATGATTTCATCCTCTACTTGCATGGATATTCCTCTTTGTATTCCATAGGGTTGTCCATATAAGATTTCAAAGGGGCTTAGCCCTTCCGTTGCCCTTGGTCTAGTTCGTATACACAAAAGGGCTAAAGGAAGAGACTGAGGCCAGGCCAAATTTGCTTCTTGTCCCAATTTCACAATTTGCTGTTCATTTTTTTTCTACTTGGCCACTCGACTGAGGACGATATGGGGTATGAAGTTGCCAGTCTGTACCCGAATGGCGGCTAATTTGTTGTACCACCTTTGAGATAAAGTGTGGTACCCTGTCAGAGGATATAGTTGCTGGAACCCCAAAACGTGGTATTATTTCTCGTAGTAATATCTTAGTTACCTCTTGAGTCTTGGCTGTTCTGGTCGGGAATGCTTCTGGCCATCCTGAAAAGGTGTCAGTTAATACCAGTAAATACCGATACCCCTGTTTTTTTGGGGAGTTCGAAAAAAATAATTTACCATTGTTTGGAGCTTGATTCCTGTCTATGGTTTACTTTTATACATGTCTAACAGTGGTATACAAATTAGGTCCAATCCATTTTCTTTTTAAAAGCTGTTATGCTACTTCAGCTCCCCAGCGTGCTTTATTATGTTCTCTAATTCATTTTCTAAGGCTTTTGTTAATGCCTGGTTTTCTGTTCCTGGTACTAGTGCCAAAATTTGACTCTCAGATGCCCGTTCTGCCACCCCTTTGGATCCTGCATCAGCCAATCTATTTCCTCTTCCAATATCAGTATCCCCTGCTTGATGCCCTTTACAGTGCATAATGGCAAGTTTAGTAGGCAGGTATACTACTTGGAGTAACTTCAGTATCTCTTCTGCATGTTTAATTGAGGAAAATAAAAGTCCTCTCTCCTTCCAAATTGCCTAGTGTGCATGCACCATACCAAAGGCATATTTCAAATCTGTCCAAATGTTAGTTCTTTTCCCTTTTGCCAGCTCAAAAGCTCTTATCAAGATGATGATTTCCACTTTTTGAGCTGATGTTTGTTACCGCATATCCTGTGAGGCAAATTCCCTGGCAGATGAAGCTGCTGCCATCTATATACCAATCCTCTGCATCTTCTAGGGGTGCATCTTTTAAGTCTGGTCAGCTGGAGTATACTGTGTCCATGGTCTTGATGCAATCATGAATGTGTAATCTGGAAACTCTGTTACGAAGGAAAGAGACGGGGTTCACAGTATTAGTGCCGAAAAAAATTTAGTAAACTAGTAGTCCATTCTGCACATTCTTTTTCTTCTTCAGTAGCTATCATTTGTGTATTGCAACAGTGTCCTCATTTCCTGTTGGGTCTTTCAAGCTTCAAGATCACAGGCTAGTTGTTTCCCGAATATGGTAGGACTATTCTTGAAGCCCTGTGTTAACGCAGTCCAAGTAAGCTGAGTTTTCTGTCCTGTATTGGGATTTTCCCATTCAAAGGCAAAGAGTTTCTGGCTTTTAGTTGCCATGGGCAGGCAGAAAAAGGCATCCTTTAAATCTAGTACCGTGAACCAAACTTGACTGTTTTCTCATTTTGTCAAAAGGTTATTTCCATTTTCCCTTGTTCAAAAGAAATTTTTGCATCCAATTTTTCCAGCAAGTCCCTTCCTAATAAAGGCCTTGGCAAATTGGTAAGTATAAAAATTGATGAATTCCAATCATTTTTCCCAGTTCTGCAGCCCCCCCAGAACCCTGCCATTGAACCCAATACACTGGGGCAGCTAGGTCATTACTGGCCTGTAAAGTATCAGGAATTAAGTTAACTAATGAATCCCTAAATGTGATGGGGGTAGAAGGGGCTGGGATAACAGTGCCAATTTTGGGGGATACCAAGCTGAGACTAGGGGGTAAAATGATCACTGGGCAATTATTGTATGTACCCGAGGCAGGGACTAGCTTGTTGGGAAAGAATTTGATGATGAAATTGGGCATTCAAATAGTAAATTGTTAGACTGGAACAACAGTGTTATTAATGGCGTGCTCTCAGGCCCTGAGAGCAAAGATATATTCACCTCTGACTGGAAAGACCCTGAAATGGGGGTGGAAGCAACAGTACAGGTGGACAGTTTTACCTCAGGGGTTTACAGGGCCATCAATGTATTGGGGCAAGTTCTAGAGCAGATTTAGGAGCAATTCCAACCTCCCAAGGAGGTATTACTGTTACAAATATGTGGATGATCTTTTATTGTCAGGACAGGAGAAAACAGTTGTGAAGGAAGCTACTAACAAGCTGTTCAACTTTCTGGGAAAGCAGGGCTTGGGAGTATTGAAAAATAAATTACAATATGTAGAAAAAGAAGTCAAGTATTTAAGGCATCTAATGTCCGAGGGAAAATGAAGAATAAATCCAGAGAGGATTCAGGGAATTGTTGAAAACTAAGAAAGAACTAAAAAGTTTTAAGAGAAAGATTTTTTTAAGGAATCAGGAGTCACAAAGTCTGAAGAAAAATGGACACTCCCTGATGGGAGAGAAATGCTGAATAAAGCACCAATGAGGCAAACATTAACTGCTTTACATCAAGAGAGTCATTGGGAGGTGCAAGCAATGTGTGATGTTGTGCTAAGAAAGTATGTCTGTGTAGGAACATACACTTCAGTGAAGCAAATATGCAGAGGATGTACCATATGTCAAAAGGTAAATGAAAAGGTCATCTGTAACCCACCTAGAGGGGGACGGGAGACAGGGATTCGACCTTTCTAAAGTATACAGGTAGGCATTACTGAGCTACCTAAAGCGGGGAGACTTAAGTACTTGTTTGTCCTAATTGACCACGTGATTGGATGGGTGTAAGCTTTCCCCTTGGTATCTGCCACTGCGGACACGGTGGCTAAGGTATCACTGGAGCAAACATTCTGGGCAACATTTAAACAGCACTTCTTCCAAGCTCAGATGCATCCCTAAGAGTAGGAAATTGGGGAAGGGGGGCAGGAAACCTGCGTGGATGAGCAAGGAGCTCATCAATAAGATCAAAAGGAAGAGGAAGGTCTATGAAATGTGGAAAAAGGGCCTGTCCTCTTGGGAGGAGTATAGGAGTGTTATCAGGGCTTTCAGGAACGTTACGAGGAAGGCTAAAGCCCACCTAGAGATGAGGCTTGCAAAAGAGATAAAGGATAATAAGAAGGTTTTTTTTAAAGTATGTAAACAGTAAAAGGAAGAGTAGGGATAATGTGGGTCCCTTGCTGAACAAGGGGGGTGTCCTGGTAACGGGAGATGCCGAGAAGGCGGAGATGCTGAATGCTTTCTTTGCTTCAGTCTTTGCTTCAAGGGCTCCCCCCCGGGACTACTTGATCCTGAAGGGAGGAGAAAGGGTCTGGGAAATGGAGGGCTTGATGAGGGAGTGGTTCGGGAGCGTCTGAGTGGGCTCAGTGCACACAAATCCATGGGTCCCGATGGGATGCATCCACGTGTGCTAAGGGAGCTGGCAGATGCGATAGCTGAACTGCTCTCTATCATCTTTGAAAGGTCCTGGAGAACAGGTGAGGTGCCTGAAGACTGAAGGATAGCCAATGTCACTCCGGTCTTCAAGAAGGGCAAGAAGGAGGATCCGGGAAACTACAGGCCAGTCAGTCTCACCTCTGTCCCTGGAAAGGTGTTGGAACAGCTTGTTCTGGTTGCCATCTCCAAGCAATTGGAAGAGAAGAAGGTTATGAGGAGTAGTCAGCATGGATCCACCAAGGGGAAGTCATGCTCGACCAACCTCCTTGTCTTCTCTGATGGCATCACCAGCTGGGTAGATGGGGGGAGAGCAGTGGATGTCATCTACCTTGACTTTAGCAAGGCTTTCTCACAGTAGAAAGAAGGTTGCCACATCCTCTGTTGCATGAAACTTGTAGGAGGATGTAGGTTTTAGTCTCCAGATGTGAGACACCAGGGAAAACTTATTAAAAGCAATTAGCAAGTCTGAATGCTTGACAACTTCATGGATCCAATGGGGGAAACAAAGATGAATAACCTCTGACATTTGTTTTAATCGTACATCTGTTACTACAATCTGTAAGTGGAAGTGCGAAGCAGAAATATTTTAACTTCCGATATTGAGGAATTAGGAATTGCCTCTGAGTTGAGTATCGAAATGAACAACTCTTGTTAACTTTCCTTGGGGCAGGTTAAATGTGTGAGAAACACTCTGTAGCCAATAACTTAGGCTCAGGCGAGGATCTCAGTGAAGTAGCATTTTTATTCGCGATTGCAATGGTGGGCGTCCTACAAGCAGGAGCACGCCTACTAGTTCCGTAACACAGTTTATATACTTTTTTTTTCGAGGACCGGGCCCCTCCCCTGTTTCCCCACAGAGTGGGTAATCCAGATTCACAACCTATCCGATGCTTCACAGACAATACATGGCCTTTAGTTGCCGGCCTGTTATTTTTCAAATTTCTTTTGACTTTTTTCTCTTTGAGCTGGTAATGTTTCTTAAACCATGATTTCCACCTAATTGCTCTAAGGATTCTGGTTGTCTGCATTTTACAAGGTCCTCTGTTAAGCTTTCTTATCACTGCAAGCGTATCTCAATACCACATTCCTTCCTTTTAAATAATATAACTGTGCAAAACCAACATTTTTGTTCCCACAATTGGCACAGGAAGAAAGAGGTGGGCATTTTTTTCCCATGACAGACAACAGCATTCTCGTACAGCTCAAGCTTTGAGCTTCAGCAGTACATTTTCTCGTTGCTTTCAAAACTGTCGAGAGTTCAAAGTGGGCCACGGGCTTGATTATTCTTGCCTATGTTAGCTTCAACCAGAACATGGCAAAGGCTTGCCTGTAAAACAGGCAGCAGTGTATTTCAGTAGTCAATAAGCATAAAATGAAAAATTCTGACTTTGAGCAGCTGTGACTGAGGGAGAATGCAACAATTGCTGTACTGACTAGACAATGATTTCCGTGCCAAAAGTTTCAACCTAAGATGAATAATTCCCAGGATGAGCCTAGGGTAACCAATGATACTCTCCTTGGCTTCAGGGCTAACCAGTTAAATGCCATACATTGTCTTTTTCCCCTGTTAGGGCTATTAAAAGGGACAGCTTCTTCCTAAAGTCTGTCAAGATGTTTAGAAATTCTACTGCTGAGCATTCAGCCTCCATAACAAGATTGGGTGCCATTAGAAACCATCAGCATGTAAATTGAGTAGCAGGATGTAATGGGGCATGCTGCCTGCTGTTTCACAGTGCCATTAGGAAGCTCCTTTTGTATTTTTCTGCTGGGTGATGGTGGCAAATGACAGAAACCTTCTGCAAAAGGGCAAAGCCATCTCTGCTGTGTTGTACCATTAGTACTGCAACAGTACTGCAACAAGATGTTTTGCTTATGTGCCTTTGCAGCTTATTCTTTGTGAGGTACCAAAGTCTATAAATAGGCTGATGTAGAGATTTAGTCTTTTCTAACATTTTTGAGACATGAAATACATCTTATACTTTCCTTGTGAGAGAAGGGATGTGGTTTTCATAGTGTAGGGAAGAAAGAGGTATGTGTTAAGTCTGTCAGAGCTGACTTAGATGGAATTCAGTTGTCTAAACACCAGAAGGGATGGGCATGAGGCTTTGGCTAAGTCTGCACTGAACTGCGAATGAAAGAAGTTCATCCTTCTTTGCCTACTCTTTTTGTTTCATATTTTGGCTTAATATCTCCAAATTCAATAGGAAAATGTGAGTTTGTGCTAGTTCAGCTTCAGTTCCTTGTTTTGTTCTTTAAACAAGAAATTGCACAGTTTCATGTGCAAATGTATATGTGTATACTGGGATACTGGCAGAAATCAAATTACCCTAAATCTGCATAAACCTAACAAGGTTTTCTGAGAGGCTTTTGCAGTGGCTTGGCAGACTCAGTTGATCTCAGCCTTGGTGTGTGTCCTCATTTCAGTTAGGACAGGGTTAATTTTCCTCCTAGTAGCGGGTAGGGTGCTATGTTTCGGATTAGGATGGGAAGAATGCTGATAACATGCCGATGTTTTGGTTGTTGCAGAGCAGTGCTTGTACCAAGCCAAGGACTTTTCAGCTCCTCGCTCTGTCCTGCCAGCGGGCAGGCTGGGGGTGCAGCAAGAGCTGGGAGGGGACAGACCCAGGACAGCTGACCCAAACTGGCCAAAGGAGTATTCCATACCATCTGACGTCATGCTAAACAATATATAGGGGTGGCTAGCCGGGGTGGGGGGGCCGGCTGCTCGGGATAGACTGGGCATCGGTCAGCGGGTGGTGAGCAATTGCACTGTGCATCACTTGTTTCATACACACTATTATTATTATTATTATTATTGTTTCCTATCTTAATAAACTGTCTCTATCTCAACTCTCGTTTCACTTTTCCATTTCTCTCCCCCATCCCAGAGAGGGAGGGGGGAGGGTGAGCGAACGGCTGTGTGGTGTTTGGCTGCTGGCCGGGTTAAACCACAGCAGTGTGAGAAACACTGTAGCCAATAACATAGGCTCAGGTGAGGATCTCAGTGTGATTCGTGGAAGAGCTCTACAACTCAAAGCAAATGAGTTATAAAGTAGGTATGAGGTTTATTTCAGCACCAGGTGCATGCGGGATAGCTCCCAAAGGCATGCACACCCCAACACGGAAACTTGCCTTGGTTATATGCAGTAAAGAGTTACATATGCATGAAGTTTCCCAATGTGCCTATACATATGCATGACCTATCCGGGCTTCATATTAAAATTAGTTCCAAGAAATCATTTCCATAAACTCCTCCTGTCTGTGCTTGCGCAGTGTCTCCTCGTGGTGATCTCCGGGGGTCATGGGGATGAAGGCCGATAACTTCTTCATCACCACTAGTTGACCCCCTGCCTTTGTACAGACTCAGCTGCTCCTTGGCTCTTGTCCAAACCACAAGGTCAGTCCCAGCTGTTTTTTGAGAAAGGTTCCCCATTTTTGTCAGGAACCATCCTTTGTGAGGGGCCCCAAGACTCCTTGTTTCGGTTAATTTGCACAGTAGTAAGCAAAGACACTCGGCAACATCTATTTTTAATGCAATTAAGCAAGCCCCCATTCTTCTATCCCTGGCTTCAAGTAGCAATTTTATTCATGATTGCAATGGTGGGTGTCCCACAAGCAGGAGCGCACCTACTAGTCACACAGTACAGTTTATATACTTTATTTCTTGAGGACCGGGACCCTCCCCTGTTTCGCCATTGACTGGGTAATCCAGGTTCACAACCTATCCGATGCTTCACAGACAATACATGGCTTTCAGTTGCCAGCCTGTTATTTTTCAAATTTCTTTTGACTTTTTTACTCTGTGAGGTGGTAATGTGTCTTCCCTTATCTGGCTTGACTTGATACCGTGAATTTCACCTAATTTGCACTAAGGAGTCTGGTTGTTTGCATTTTACAAGGTTGTCTGTTAAGCTTGGTTATCACTGCAAGCATATCTCAATACCACATTCCTTCCCTCTAAACAATGTAACTGTGCAAAAACTACATTTTTGTTCCCAAATTGGTAAACTGAGCCAAATGTGTTGGATTTTCTGTCACTTCCTAGTGTATTCCAGGTGTGAATCTCTAATGGTGATTGTTGTTTTTTTTTTTTATGTTCAGTTTGAAAATCGATTCAATGCTTAGAAACCATACAGGAAAAAAATGAAACATGGGATTAGAAATTAGAGAGTGACAGTTTAAGAATAAATATATAGACAACACTCATTGATTAATATGTGCTACATTTGCGATGTACTGTGCCTGTGCTGTGCTTAGGCCTCCAGATAAGTCACTGGGGCCCCAAGAACCAGATCAAACCAACCTTATGGTTCGGACTGTGACCAAGGGCTCCGAGACAAGGAGGATTGTTTTAAAAGGACAAGATAAAGAACGTCAAACAGTGCAAGGCCTTAAGATAACAGAAGTTTATGGAAATGACTTCTTGGAGCTAATTTTAATACTAAGCGGGGACAGGTTATGCATATGTATAGGCGTTCTAGGAAACTTCGTGCATATGTAACTCTTTACTGTATATAAGCAAAGCAAGTTGCCGTGTTAGGGGTGCACGACTTTGGTGGGACTACCCCCCGTGCCACCCAGCGCTGAATAAACATACCTACTTTACAATCTTACTGATTGGGGAGTCAGTTTTCCGCGAGTCAAAAAACAACTTGACAATGAGGTCACAATATTACTAACTTTATAGCTCAGGAAGATCATGTTGTTAATCCTAATTAATGACGCCCAGCAGGGTGTTCAGTTAAGCTAATAGCAGTAGTATGCTTTCCTGTTTCCAGCCTCTATTGTTTATTGCAGCTCCTTCTTTAAAAAAAAGGGCAAGTATGTCTATATAAAATGCTGTTATGGACTATTCATCCAGGTTCTCGGGATGGTTCAATGGGTCTCTGGGAAGTCACAGAGGATGTGCTGTCCAAAAGCAATGCCAGGCACAACCTGTCTCAAGTTCCTGTCTATGCCCACATAACACACAGGGCTCTGAAGGATATCCCCAAGGAGAACACCAATCCTGACAATTGCAAAGTCCGAGCGCTGGCTTTCAACAATATAAACAAGGTCAGTAAGCTACTTAAGACAGATGAGAAGTCCTAAAACTGTCCAGATGTACTAGAAAAAAAATAATATAAATGAAATATATTGGAGAGGCAGCCTAACATATTTTTCCCCGATCCTTTTGCGTCCTTCTCATGTGAAATGGTCATCTTCATCTGCTATGTCTACCTCCGCCCCCAAATGAATTCAGAAAAGCTGGAGGCGTGGAAATCATGTATTTTTATGAAAAGGAACAATTTGACTGAGGATTTGATTTTTAGACTTGCACCCTGAGGGAGCAAGGGGGAATGTTTACAAGAAGCAAAGAAAGTACCAAAACACCCCTTGCAGCTTGAATCCCACTCTTGGGCACAGTTGTTGCTATCCTTCACCCTTAATGAAGACCAGCTGACATTCAGGTAGTTCCTGTTTTGATGGCTGAGTTGTTACTGGATTGCTCGGCAAGCGAGGTAACTGACACACAGGGCAGGCACCGGTGCTTGCTCTGGTGTTATTTTGTTGGCATTTGACAAACAGAAAATATTGCTGATCTCTTGCTATTACTAGAGATGAAACTTACTGGAGCAAGTAGGAGTAGCAATTCATCCTCCACTGCTTTTGTTTCTGTCCTCACAGAACAGAGGAGATCTGAAGCCAAAACAAATGTGCTCTCAGCAACACAGTGCTCCTGTTGGCTTTATTTTTCACCATGTTAATTACTCCTCTGCAATGAAGACTTCATACAACTTTTTCCTATACAGTAGTGCCTGGAAATAAATTATTACTACGGGTTCAGAATCAATGTGGGAGCTGCTAGTTGCTAACTAGGTTGTACTGCTTAATAAGTCATTATTTGTTTGTCTAACAAGATCTATACATTGAAAGTTATTTTTGGTTATTTGTTTTAATAAATCTTATTCTATCTGGCACTTTTATGCTATATTGTGTTCTCTCAAGATCAATGTGAAATGAAAGGCAAATGATAAGCACGTACAGGATTACAGATGAGCTCAATCTGGAGGATGTAGCTTGCCTAGTAGAGTGTGAGGTTTATAAGGGCATTTATAATACACAAAATTTTTTTTTTTTTTTTTTTTTTTTTTTTTAATCTTAACAGGAGCTGGGAGCTGTGTCCCTAGATGGGTATTTTCATCTTTGGAAAGCAGAGCACGTGCTATCAAAGGTGCTTTTCTGTTTTGGTGTTAAACTTGGAAAATTGCCTAGCGTTTATTGCTGTTCACTATTTCTTCATTTCCTTTAAATGCTTGAAGAAAACAACAGTTTGTAAAACACATAAGCTTTGTATAAAATTACTAAAAATAGAACTTGAGGAGAGAAACTCAGTACTCTTAACCTTCTGCCAGCTCTGCATGAGCTGAGTGCCCTGCTGCATAGAGCATGGATACTTTTTCTAGCGGGGTGATTTGCGGAAATCAGACTATAACCTCAGAATGGTTATAAAGCAGGTATGTTTATACAGCGCTGCGCACATGCCGGGTGCGAGGGGATCGCTCCACCTAACTTGTGTACCAAGGGTTACTGGCAGTGTGCTTATATTAGTGGGACAAATACATATTCATTTAATTTCCATTAAGGCTCTTGTATATTCATCAGGTCTCTGAAGAATCGTTAACGTAGGTTCTGTCTCTACTTGTATGCGTACTGGAGTCCTTGGGTGGTTATCTGGCGTACTCTGGTGGTCTTTTGTTGAAGACCAGAAGTCTTCCTTGCGGCTAATCTTCTGGCCTTTCCTGTCTTTGACAGACTTCAGCAGTCAAGCCAGTTCTCTCTGATTCCATTATCTATGCATACAGTCTTTTGTTCCCTTATCTTTGGGGTCGTTAACATACAATTGTGCTAGCTAAGGCCTAGGAATCAACATCCTTCATCTTGTTCCCTGTCTCAAGTGTTCATATAGGAAGTTATACTTGTCGAAGTGTAATTGCAGATTAAAATCAGGCATGTCTCTGCTGGTGTATGAGGTAAGCTTTATTCAGAGAACTGGTGCCTCTACACCTGTAGAAGTGGTAACAGCAGCTTAAAAAAAAATAAAACAATTTGCCAAAAATGTCCTTTGTTCTTAGCATACTTCAGCATCCTAGTTTGGTTTGATAAGGCATCCCATCTCTTCCATGGCTTTTTTTTTCTGTGGGTCAGGTTGTTGGTTTTCTCTTAAAGTTCTTGTTTTGTGCTGAACCTTTTTAGCTGCTTTTTTTCCCCGCTGCAACTTACATTGAATGTAGCTTAACAGAAAAATTCTGTAACTTCTTGCTCTTTTATTGTAATGTGTTGTGTTTTTTTTGTCTTTCCTCTGTTTCCAGTTACTCTCCACAAAGTTGCCATACTGCAGGGAGAATGTGTGTTTGGCTTACGGTCAGGAGTGGTCAGTGTATGCTGTAGGATCGCAGGCACACGTCTCCTTTCTGGATCCGAGGCAGCCATCTCACAGTGTTAAATCCGTCTGTTCCAAAGAACGAGGCAGTGGTAAGAAACTTGTCAAAGAGTGCTTCAAACTGTTTACTTTCAGGAGTAGCAATTTAAGATAAGCTTTTTAAACAAATAAGAGGTTTTTCATGTGATATATTAAATCATTAACAGTATATGTAGGTTTTGGTTTTAGGCCACTTGTCTTGGCATAAGACAAGCTAAAAGCAACTCTGAAACTAGATGATTTCTTAAGAGCAGCTAAACTGTATACCATCCAAATAGTACTGAGCTCTTTAAAGTCTACATCTACTTTTTTTTTTTTTTTTTTTTTAATGTATTTCTCTATTTTACTTCATCTTACATCAAAACCAATTATCTTACCACTACCAATTTGCATTTTTCTCTGGGACCAGAAGAAAAATGCATGTTTCTGCTCTTTGCTATCCTATTTGAAGTCTGTGCTGTGAGTGAATGCTTACTCTAATGTTGAAGACAAATGAGATTTCTAACTTTCAGTGTCTTTGTTTAAATGTACAAAAGCTCACTCAAAAAAAAAGTAATAGTAGTCATAGAATGATTATAGATATGAGTACTGTTTTTTTTCTTCTGCAGTCTGTTCAATTGAACCTTATGCCAGGACCAAATGTAAGCATTGTCAGCATGATCCTATATGCTTCTTTCCATATCCTTTATTTGAAGCATGAAAAGCATTGTGTTGAGATTTTCCATCTTAAAGCATATTAATCCAAGGCTAAAAAGTTGCAGTCCTTGTTTAGCTCAGCTCTGAGCGTCAGTCTCTTCATTGGGCAAGTTATCAAAAGAGGATGCATGTAAATTAAACTTCCCTAGCCCTTGTCTGCCTTTACTGGAGTTTGTGTGGTGCTGTCCAGATAAATGTCAGGGTCTGTTTCTTTGAGATACGGGAGAATTTTCTTTAGAATGAGAAATAATGGTTCACCAGCCCTGAACAGCTTTCCAGCACCAGCCTTTGCCCTGGATCACAGCCAGTCAGGGCTCTATGGAGGTCCTCTAGTGCTGTTACTCTTCAGTGTCATAGGGAAGAGGTACCAAGACACGGGAGTGTATTGCCCAATCAATGGTGGCTGGAAGTTTCTGCCGAGTATGTGATCCTGCTGGGCATGATCTGTGTGTAGGTGGCATCTCTGAGACACTGGCTTGAGCCTGTGTCTCAGAGCCTTTGTTCAACAGTTAGTGCAACTAATGTTCAATCAGCACACAGTGCAAACAAGTGGAAAAACAAAAAGACATTCCTCCTTTCATCTTCTTTCTTCCTTGCTGCCAAATTTAAAAAGAAAAAAGGCCAAGCTCTTTAGTCTTCATAGTTCTGAAATGAAAAGACGAAGAAAAACCCACAAAGGGTACTTCCCCAAAGAAATGATGTGTCACAGATGTGGATCAAAGGGCTTCACCTTCTGGCATGTATAGTCAAAGCATATATGGTTACTGTTTCTCATCTTCTACAGGTTCACTGTGGTATTCTGCCACTTATGGCACTGGTGGGGGCACTGAAGTAATATTGCTTCCTGAGGTGCTGAGTGCTTCAGCTTTCTATTGATCCCCCTGGGACTTGCTGTGGGACAGCACAGGCTGCAGAAAGGAGAAAAGAAAAAAAATAAAAAGGAAGGCTGTTTGGTGATTTGTGGACTAAAATTTGGGTTGACTTGTAAGTGCTCTGAAGTGTTATCTGAATGTGCTGTCAGCTTCCAAAACATACACAACAAATGTAGTTCACACAAACTTCAGGTTATTAGTGTTGTGTATATATGAGCAGATTAGAGTGAGCACCATTTCCAGTCTTACCAACTTAGAATCTGGTTTTTTTACCCAATGTAACCCTAGCTGCTGTACATAAGAAGGCAATTAATGCTTTTCAGTGCATCTGGTGTTGCTTTTCTTAGCAGCTGTACAGGAATATGTAGGGCCCTGTACTCTAGTTCTTGATCAGCAAGAACTGCTTTCTGCTTGGCTGGCATGTAGTGAATTGTTTTATGCCCTTGACTTCACACCCTGAAGACAGCAATGTTAACATAGTGGACAGAGCTTGTGCCGCTCAGACTCTGTGCTTGCTCTTTGCTTAGGATATGCTACTGCATCTTCATTTCCTTCTGCAATATGTAGGGCCTCCCTGTCTCCCACAGGCAGCAGCTCTTCAAGAACTGCTCCAGATATGGGTCTGTACCATGGGGTCCATCCCTCAGGAGCAAACTGCTCCAACCTCGGTCCCCCACGGGCAGCAGCTCCTGCCGGGTCACCGGCTCCTGTGTGGTCTCCTCTCCACAGCCTACAGGTCCAGACCGGAATCTGCTCCGGCAGGGGTCTTCCACAGGCCGCAGTCTCCATTGGTGCAGGTCCACCTGCTCCACCGTGGTCTCCTCCACGGGCTGCAGCGTGGAACCCTGCTCTACCGTGGTACTCCATGGGCTGCCTGTGGGCAGCCCACGCCGGATAAGTTCGGCAAGGACTGCATCCTGTGGGAGGGACCCCACAGAACAGGGGACAAGAGTGATCGAGAAGGAGCAGCGGAGAAGTGCTATAGACTGACCATAACCCCCATTTCCCCGTTCCCCTGCGCCGCTTGGGGGGAGGAGGTGGAAGAGGGTGGATGGGAGGGAAGTTGCTTTTGGTTTCTTTCCTTTGTTTCTCCCTTCTCTAGATTGTTAGTAATAGGTAATAAATCTTACTATCTCCCTACGCTGAGTCTGTTTTGCCCGTCACGATAATTACTGGGTGATCTCCTCGTCCTTATCACAACCCTTGAGCCCCTTTCATCGTATTTTCTCCCCGTTCCTCTTTGAGGAGGGGGCGTGAGAGAGCGGTTGTGGTGGAGCTCGGCCGCCCACCCGAGTAAAACCACCATACTTGGGTTGCAGGTTGCTTGCTGTTTTCACTGCTAGGTGAAGTGCTAAAGATGCCATTTGTAAAGAATAAGGTGTTTGTGTGAGACTACTTGAGTAATGATAACTTAAAGATACCTCAAGATCTTAAATTATTTAGTATCAAAGTGATTAATGATGATTGTAGTTGCACACAGTTACTCTTGCTGTTGATCAGCAAAATGTGTGTGGTGGAAGCAGAGTAATTTTTCTCATTGTCTCTTTCTCACAGCTTGGCAGGTAGCTAAATAAGGGTGAGCTCGTGGGAGACACCAATATGCATCCTTTCCACTATGTGCTGCCATGCACTCGCTCCTGCTGGTTCACTTAGAGGCTCATTGCAGACAGAACAAGCTTGCTCTTGATCTTAAACATCTTAGATCTTTGCTTATCTGGCAAAGCTGGGGCCTGCTGAGAATGAAGCTTCTTGCTATGTGCCATCAGTGGAGCAGATGACCTCAGAGGAGAAGGGGAATAGTGTGTGTGTGTATATACACACATACATACAATTTTACATATGTATATTATATTACATATACAATTGAAGCTGCTGCTTCAGTAGTATAAATGGGATTTATCTACACTGCTCCATAGAAATGGGAAAACTGATGTGGAGAAAACTAGCAGGTAGTTTTTGTTGAAGAAAGCATTAAACATCAAGCAGCAGTGCTGCAGAGCCAAAGCGTGCCTGGTCCTCACTGGATTGTGTGTCCTTTCTCTGTTTGTCAGGTATTCGATCAGTGAGCTTCTACGAACACATCATCACAGTGGGAACAGGACACGGCTCCTTACTGTTCTATGATATCAGAGCCCAGAGGTTCCTGGATGAAAAGCCCCCACGTGCCTGCTATGGAAAGAAGCAGAAATTAGGAGGAAGTGAAATCTTGAAGTTGACTACGGGGAAAGGTTGGCTGGTGAGTAGTAGCTTGTAGTTATAGGGCTTGAACGAGCTGTTTTTATAGTAATGGGAGCTATCTGTAATAATGAAAATCAAGAAATGCTGCAAGATTGTTTTCACAAAGGTATTGAGTGACCAGCTGCTTGAATGTAAGGTGTACTGACTACTCTGCTTATGCACTGATCCATAAATTAACTATTTTTTTTCCTCTTAATAGTTTCGATTGTAGTCTATCTTCTAGTTGTTAGTACATCAAACAAGTTATGTTGTCTACCTTAAAAATGTGATAATTCAATGTGTTACCCTGAGAGATTTAGTTTAACTTTATACAGTTTTAGAAACTCTGGTTTCCTGAAATAATGCCATGGCAGTCACTTGAGTTCAATATCCTATATGTTACTATAAAGCAGTTAATGGCTATGTCTAACTTCTCTCCATTATCTTTTTTATCGTTGTGTTGCAACTTTAAAAATTATTGGGACTTGCTATCTTCCCTACCCTTCACCCTCCCCACCTCCACTATTTGGTGCAAACCTCCTCAGAAAAAGCTTCAGGAAGGCTCTGGTATCTTCCAATTCAAGTTGTTCTGTCTGAAGCTTCAAGGGAGTATTAACAGAGGAAAAGATCCCTCTTAGGCTCTGGAAACTACGTTCTGCTTCTGTGAAACAAGGCTTTCTGTTTGTTTGGCATCAGTAAAAGTCTGAACTTTTCTTTAACAGAATCATGATGAAACCTGGAGGAATTATTTTTCTGAAATTAATTTCTTCCCAAATGCTGTTTACACCCACTGCTACGACTTGTCTGGAACAAAACTCTTTGTAGCAGGAGGCCCCCTTCCATCAGGACTTCATGGGAATTATGCTGGTCTCTGGAGCTAATAACTCTTTACAAATGCTGATCTTTACACAGAAAAAAATTTTGTTCCTTTTCTGCCTGTCCCAGGTATGAGCTTGTGCAGCTGGAGTTTGAGTTGGCTGTCCTGCAGCATGGCAGGGTGACATTACAGTGGGGGCCTGCAGAGGTGATGAAAAGAAACAGGGGGGCTAGGGATGGGAGTTTCTTTTCTTGTCATTAAAAAATGAACTGTATCTAACCATTTTGCAGGTGAGACAAGGTTCCCAGGTATGCTGCTGTGGTAGTGTGAGAAACACTCTGTAGCCAATAACATAGGCTCAGGCGAGGATCTCAGTGAAGTAGCATTTTTATTTGTGATTGCAATGGCGGGTGTCCCACAAGCAGGAGCGCACCTACTAGTCACATAGTACAGTTTATATACTTTCTTTCTCGAGGACCAGGACCCTCCCCTGTTTCCCCATTGACTGGGTAATCCAGGTTCACAACCTATCCAATGCTTCACAGACAATACATGGCCTTCAGTTGCCAGCCTGTTATTTTTCAAATTTCTTTTGACTTTTTTACTCTGTGAGGTGGTAATGTGTCTTCCCTTATCTGGCTTGACTTGATACCGTGAATTTCACCTAATTTGCACTAAGGAGTCTGGTTGTTTGCATTTTACAAGGTTATCTGTTAAGCTTGGTTATCACTGCAAGCATATCTCAATACCACATTCCTTCCCTCTGTTATAAATGAAGACACAACTCAATCCGAATTTAGTAATATTTATAAAAGGCAAGTAAACAGCGCTGGGTGCACGGGGAGTCTATGCTCTACCAACACGGACGCACGCACAACCGTCAAACTTTCTAAATATATAGAACATTGCTTTTACATGTTCATGAGAAACCCGAGTACACCTATACATATGTATGACCTATCCCTGCTTCATATTATAATTAGTATATCCACAAACTCCTCCTTTGGAACCTGCACAGTGTCTCTTGGTGGTGGTCATTGGGGGTTGTGGGGATGAAGGCTCACGGTTGCCCCCCATCACCACTAGCAACCTTTTGTTCCTGTGCAGACCCTGTGGGTTCCTGGATCTCATCCAGACCGCAGGGGAGGCTTCAACCGGCTCCCTCTTCCCTCTTCTTCTGTGCATGCTGTGCCCTCCACAAGGTTCCCGAAAGTAACAAAATGTGATTTACGCTAACTTATGCGAGGCTGTCTTTTCCCCGCGTTTCATTAACCCTTGAAACCACACTAATAATATGATTATCATATAACATCAAACAACAAATTTTAACAGTTTACTCAGTGTTTTTCATTGTTCTATATCAACCATCTTCTTGACATGAATTATTACTCCATATATCACACCTCTAAATAATGTAACATCTCTTTGCAAAAACACAAAACGACTCTTTCTTACAGTAGCTCATGGGTTCTTTGTAGACTGCCTAAAACCCAGGATCTCTTTTGTCTCAGATTGTGGTAACGTGGGGAAAGCAAAGTCCACAATCAGTAAGATAGTAAAGTATGTTTATTCAGCACTGGGTGGCACGAGGGGGGGTAGTCCTACCACAGTTGTGCGCACCCCAACGCGGCACTTGCCTTGGTTATATGTAGTGAAGAGTTACATATGCATGAAGTTTCTCGAGATGCCTATACATATGCATGACCTATCCCTGCTTTGTATTAAAATTAGTTCCAGGGAGTCATTTTCATAGATTCCTTCTGTCCATGCTTGTGCAATGTTTTCTGGTAGTGGTCACCGGGGGTGTACTGGGTCTGGCTGGGATGTTGACTTTCCCTGCAGCAGCCCATACAGTGCCATGCTCTGCACTTGTAGCTAGAACAGCAGTGTTATCACACCAGTGTTGTGTCTGCTGCTGAGAAGTGCTGGCACAGTATCAGGACTTTCTCTAACCCTTCTGGGGGGTGGGCAAAAAGTGAGAAAGAAACATCACCAGGGCAGCTGACCTAAACCAACCAAAGAGATATTCCATACCATATGATGTCACACTCAGCAATAAAAGGTGGAAGAAGGAGGAAGAGAGGAGGGGTGGGCTTTCGTTGCGAAAACGTCTGTCCTCCTCGCGAACACCGGCTACGTGCGTTGAGGCCCTGCTTCAAGGACGTGGTCAGGCATCGCTCATTTGTGGGAAGTAGAAAATCATTTATTTCCTCTGCACTTCCATATAGCCTTTACTTGTTTTGTTTTGCTGTTCCCTCTCCCCCTCCCTTTCCCCTTTCCTTTTTTCCCTTTAGTTGAATTGTTAATTAATAATATTTC
>MU016689.1:0-39588 GCA_011076525.1 Nettapus auritus | reverse complement strand
GTTAGTTGTAGAGTTTTAATCAATTTTATTGTTATCTCAACCCTTCGAGCCCCACGTTGGGCGCCAAAAAGGATTGTGGTGGTTTTACCGTACTGGGCAGCTGAACACCACAACCGCTCTCTCACTCCCCCTCCTCAGAGGAGGAGGGGAAGAAGTAAAGGAAAGAACAACTCACGGGTTGAGATAACAATAAAATTGATTAAAACTCTACAACTAACACACTTACTTGCTAGTCACCATGTTCAGCGTCCTGTTAATATTGGTTGGTTTAATCGCATGTCATGCAATCCGTGTCATATTCTCTTTTCTCCTCTGTATTCGATCCGAGAATGTGCTACAATCTGTGTTCGTTTCTTTAAACTCGCTGTGCTGCCAAGCACTGGCCTTGAGTTTAATCTGGCATTCAGGCTCTGCCCTGTTATCCTTTGGGTCTCATGGAAACTATCTTTTAGAGAATATTCAGAATTACACTGCCTTCTTTTCCTCATCTGGAAGTCAGTTTATGAATGATATCAGGAATGGTAGTCAGTTCATGAATGATATCAGGAATGGTACCGTCTCCTTCTTTCACAGTGGGCTAATTACAACAGTTTTTGAGTATTTTGAATATCCATGTGTAACCCCTATATTGCTATTTCTAATTCTGCATAACGGGGCTTCTCTTCTCTCTAAGATTAGCCGATTGTTTAGAAAGCTTACCTGGCAATCTATCCCGAAACAGTCTTACGGTGAGTGGCAAGGTGTGTGGGAGGATATAGGCAGGTACCTGTCACGGCTGTCTCCCCCAATAGTTTTGAACTTCACCCCTGAACAAGTGCAAAATCCTAAAAACCTGATAAAATGTTTGAGAGTTGTATGCCCTGACCCTGACAATGCTGGAGAACGACAGCTTGCAGCATTGTGCTGGGTCCTGGCTTACTCCTATCAAACACTGTTTAACATCATCCAGCACTTTGAAGAGAGGGAGGAAGTCTCTGAATCTGATGACCAGATAACACGCGCTGTGGCTGACCCAAAGGACCGACCGACTACGGTATCAGTCGCCCCTGTAGTCAAGTCAAAACAATGGAAATGGAAGTCAGCTCGCTTAGCAAGGGAAGAAGCCTCTCCTAAGAAGGAGGGAGAAAGGGAAAAGGCAGGCAGCTCTAAAGCAGGGCCATCACAAGAAGAGCAGGAAGAAGAGATGGAAATCCTAAATGAATCAGAAACCACTCGATCCCTATCCCTGAGTGAGTTGCGAGAAATACGAAAGGACTATGGTCGACACCCAGGTGAACACATCCTCACTTGGCTGCTTCGATGCTGGGACACTGGGGCCAGTAGCCAACTACTAGAAGGCAGTGAAGCCAAGCAGCTGGGATCCCTCTCTAGAGAAATGGTAATTGACAAAGGAATTGGGAGAGGGACACAGATTCTCAGCCTCTGGAGGCGACTCCTGGCAGCTGTGAAAGAAAGGTATCCCAATAAGGAAGACATTGTATATCAAGTCAACAAGTGGACCACTGTGGACAAAGGTCTCCAGCAACTGAGGGAATTAGCTGTGCTGGAGATGGTTTATAGTGATTTGGACAATGCCCAGACACCTAGAGATCCCGATGAAGTCCAGTGTACAACATCCATGTGGCGTAAATTGGTGCGGAGTGCACCAGCATCACATGCCAGTACGCTGGCAATGTTTAATTGGGATGAGGGGATGGGACCAACAGTGTATAATGTGTCCTGCCAACTTAAGAAATATGAAGACAATCTCTCTGCTCGAGTACAGGCCTGTGTCTCAGCTATGGAGAAACTGTCAGAAAGAATTGAGAACCTCGCAGAACGAACATATCCTTCCTCATCCAGACAGAGTGATATCTCAGCCATTAAGAAGCAGTATCTTCCTGCTCAAGAGAGAGAGTACCCAAGACGCACACCACGTGGCGCCTTGTGGTTTTATCTGCGTGACCACAGGGAAGATATGAGGAAGTGGGATGGTGTACCTACTTCAGCCCTAGCTGCTCGGGTACGTGAACTGAAAGGAAAGACAGCAGCAAGAAGAGGGACTCCTAAGAAAAATGCTGCTCCGGTTTCTGTTGGGCTATCCTCCAGAGGAAATAGAAGAGCTGATGTTAGTTTTGACATTGATGAATGGGCCTATGCTCCTCATGAGCAAGAATTAAGTGACAGATGCTCCAGCCAGAACTAGAGGGTCCCTGCCTCTGGCCAGGTAGAGGAGAGGGATAACCGGATTTATTGGACTGTGTGGATCCAATGGCCTGGCACATCGGAGCCACAAGAATACAAAGCTCTAGTGGACACTGGCGCACAATGTACCTTAATGCCGTCAGGCTACCAAGGGACAGAACCCATCTGTATCTCTGGAGTGACAGGAGGATCCCAACAGCTAACTGTATTGGAAGCTGAAGTGAGTCTAACTGGGAATGAGTGGCAAAAGCATCCCATTGTGACTGGCCCAGAGGCTCCATGCATCCTTGGCATAGACTACCTCAAGAGAGGGTACTTCAAGGATCCAAAAGGGTACCGGTGGGCTTTGGCATAGCTGCCTTAGAGACAGAGGGTACTAAACAGCTGTCCACCTTGCCTGGTCTCTCAGAGGATCCTTCTGTGGTGGGGCTACTGAGGGTCGAAGAACAGCAAGTGCCAATCGCTACCACAACTGTGCACCGGCGACAATATCGCACCAATCGAGACTCCCTGATTCCCATCCATAAGTTAATTCGTCAGCTGGAGAGCCAAGGAGTGATCAGCAAGACTCATTCACCTTTTAATAGTCCCATATGGCCAGTGCGAAAGTCTAATGGCGAGTGGAGGCTAACAGTGGACTATCGTGGCCTGAATGAAGTGACGCCACCACTGAGTGATGCAGTGCCAGACATGCTAGAACTCCAGTATGAACTGGAGTCAAAGGCAGCCAAGTGGTATGCCACAACTGATATCGCTAATGCATTTTTCTCCATCCCTCTAGCAGCAGAGTGCAGGCCACAGTTTGCTTTCACTTGGAGGGGTGTCCAATACACTTGGAATCGGCTGCCCCAGGGGTGGAAACATAGCCCTACCATTTGCCATGGACTGATCAGGACAACACTGGAGCAGGGGGAAGCTCCTGAACACCTGAAATACATCGATGATATCATTGTATGGGGTAACACAGCGGAAGAAGTTTTTGAGAAAGGGAAGAAAATAATTCAAATTCTTCTGAAAGCTGACTTTGCTATTAAACAGAATAAGGTCAAGGGACCCGCACAGGAAATCCAGTTCTTGGGGGTAAAATGGCAGGATGGACGTTGCCATATTCCAACAGATGTGATCAACAAAATAATGATTATGTCTCCGCCGACTAACAAAAAAGAAACACAAGCTTTCCTAGGCCTTGTGGGATTTTGGAGAATGCATATTCCAGGCTATAGTCAGCTTGTGAGTCCTCTATATCGAGTGACTCGAAAGAGAAACTGTTTCGAGTGGGGCCCCGAGCAACAACAGGCCTTTGAACAAATCAAACAGGAAATAGCTCGTGCAGTAGCCCTTGGGCCTGTCCATACTGGACCAGCTGTGCAAAACATACTTTACACTGCAGCTGGGGAGCATGGCCTCACCTGGAGCCTCTGGCAGAAAACCCCAGAAGAAACTCGAGGTCGACCTCTGGGTTTCTGGAGCCGGGGCTATCGAGGATCAGAAGCCAATTACACCCCAACTGAAAAAGAGATACTAACGGC
Source organism: Nettapus auritus (assembly GCA_011076525.1). Classification (NCBI taxonomy): domain Eukaryota; kingdom Metazoa; phylum Chordata; class Aves; order Anseriformes; family Anatidae; genus Nettapus; species Nettapus auritus. Next base: position 35,875 of record MU016689.1, on the reverse strand, counting down.
ATATGAGGGTGTTCGAGCTGCTTCAGAAGTTGTGGGTACAGAAGCACAGCTCCTCTTGGCCCCACGGCTACCTGTGTTGCATTGGATGTTCAAAGGGAAAATCCCCACTACACATCATGCGACTGATGCTACGTGGAGTAAGTGGATAGCATTAATCACACAGCGGGCTCAAGTGGGAAAACCTAATCGCCCAGGAATCCTGGAAGAGATCATGGACTGGCCAGAAGGCAGAGATTTTGGAGTGCCGACAGAAGAAGTAACCCGTGCTGAAGAGGCACCACCATATAATGAGTTGCCAGAAGACAGAAAGCAGTATGTGTTGTTCACTGATGGATCCTGCCGTGTGGTAGGGAGCCATCGGAAATGGAAAGCTGCTGTGTGGAGTCCCACACGACGAGTTGTGGAGGCCATGGAAGGGGAAGGCGAGTCAAGTCAGTATGCAGAAGTAAAAGCCATACAACTAGCCCTGGAGATTGCCGAAAGAGAAAAATGGCCAGTACTGTATCTCTACACTGACTCATGGATGGTGGCAAATGCTCTGTGGGGGTGGCTGCAGCAATGGAAACAGAACAACTGGCAGTGTAGAGGTAAACCTATCTGGGCTGCTACTCTGTGGCAAGATAAGTGGCTCAGGTGGATCTGGACTGGGAACGTAAGGGCGAGCTATTTGTAGCTCGATGGGCCCATGAAACATCAGGACATCTGGGGAGGGATGCCACATATAGATGGGCTCGTGATCGAGGGGTGGACCTGACCATTGAGGCCATCACACAGGTTACCCATGAGTGTGAGACCTGTGCTGAAATCAAGAGAGCCATGAAGGTAAAATCTCCCTGGAACAGGGGGAGGTGGCTAGGATTTCGATATGGTGAGGCCTGGCAAATTGACTATATCGGACCACTCCCACAAACCCGCCAAGGCAAACAGTACATACTCACCATGGTAGAAGCAACAACTGGGTGGCTGGAAACATATGCCGTAAACCATGCCACCGCCCGAAACACTATCTCGGGCCTGGAAAGGCAAGTGCTGTGGCGTCATGGTACACCAGAGAGAATTGAATCTGACAATGGAAGTCATTTCCGAAATAATCTTGTCACCTCCTGGGCCAAAAGACATGGTATTGAGTGGGTGTATCACATCCCTTATCACCCACAAGCCTCTGGGAAGGTTGAAAGGTACAATGGACTGTTAAAGACTATGTTAAGAGCATTGGGTGCTGGGACATGGAAACAATGGGACGTAAATCTACCAGAAGCCACTTGGCTAGTTAATAACAGGGGGTCTGACAGCCGTGCTGGTCCTGCTGAAACAAAACCCCTACACACGGTAAAGAGAGCTAAAGTCCCCGTAGTGCATGTAGGAAAGTGGATGGGGAAGGCAGTGTGGGTTACTCCTGTCTCGGGAAAAGGCAAACCCATTCGTGGGATTGTCTTTGCCCAAGGACCAGGGTATACCTGGTGGGTAATGCAAAAGGATGGGGATATCAGGTGTGTGCCCCAAGGAGATCTGACTTTGGGAGAAAACTAATCTATAATCTAAGTTATATGTTGTAGGAAGATGCTGCAAGATCAACGACAGGTCAACTTCGCAAGGAACTGGGCAAGTGCAACAAGGTCCTGAGCTAAGCTGGTGCTGGCATCCAGGCATCCAACTCCGCCTGCCCTGAGTGACCACTTCGGCAGATGAGGACTAAATCATCAACAATTCTTATGGACATTTTCTGAGAAAGACCTATAGAATGTAAAGATGTATTTACCTATCAATTTGTTAAAGAACAAGGAACAATAGTGATGAGAATATGCCAAAGTATGGGGGACCTGAGAGTGACACAAATGTTATGGAATAAGGGGTGGAAATTGTACTGGGTCTGGCTGGGATGTTAACTTTCCCTGCAGCAGCCCATACAGTGCCACGCTCTGCACTTGGAGCTAGAACAGCAGCGTTATCACACCAGTGTTGTGTCTGCTGCTGAGAAGTGCTGGCACAGTATCAGGACTTTCTCTAACCCTCCTGGGGGGTGGGCAAAAAGTGAGAAAGAAACATCACCAGGGCAGCTGACCTAAACCAACCAAAGAGATATTCCATACCATATGATGTCACACTCAGCAATAAAAGGTGGAAGAAGGAGGAAGAGAGGAGGGGTGGGCTTTCGTTGCGAAAACGTCTGTCCTCCTCGCGAACACCGGCTACGTGCGTTGAGGCCCTGCTTCAAGGACGTGGTCAGGCATCGCTCATTTGTGGGAAGTAGAAAATCATTTATTTCCTCTGCACTTCCATATAGCCTTTACTTGTTTTGTTTTGCTGTTCCCTCTCCCCCTCCCTTTCCCCTTTCCTTTTTTCCCTTTAGTTGAATTGTTAATTAATAATATTTCCTTTATATATATATATATATATATATTTTTTCCTCTTTAATTAAATTATCCTTATCTCAACCCGTGAGTTGTTCTTTCCTTTACTTCTTCCCCTCCTCCTCTGAGGAGGGGGAGTGAGAGAGCGGTTGTGGTGTTCAGCTGCCTAGCACGGTAAAACCACCACAGGGGGTCATGGGGATGAAGATTAGTGAGTCTTCCTTGCTGGTTGACCTCTCATCTCAGCGCAGACTCATAAGCTTCTCAGCTTCTGCTTAAACTGCAGATTCGGTTTCATTTGGTTCTTGAAATGTGTTTCCTATTTCTATCAGGAACTGTTTTTCGTGCACAATAGGTAGCAGAAGATATAGTACATGTCCCTTAGCCTGTCTTATTTACTAAAATTCCTTTGGTTTCCTTTCACACGTTAATTAGCCTGTCTTACCTCCTGAAATTCTTTTGGTTTCCTTTCACGTGCTCATTAGCCTATCTTATCTACTAAAATTCCTTCAGCCTCCTCTCAGTGGAAACTTTTTTTTTTTTTTTTTAGATGTTCAGGTTGTTAGCCATCTTCTTTGATATGCCAGTGCAATAAAGAAACTATTTTTTTTCTCTAAGATAAAGAGTTTGTCTCAGACTTTTCTAATGCAGGCTAAAAGCTTACCAAGTATCAAGATGTAGCAAGATAACTTGCTGTTAGCTCATGGTGCATTAGCATCCGCCCTCATCTAGCTTGCTGTAGGAGATGCTCAGTCTTTCCCTGGAGCCCCCTGCTGCCTTTTCCATTTGAACTGCCTTGAACTTCCTGTGGGACTGTGGTTGGGGAGGATAGGTCTGATTCCTTTTGGGTCCACCTGTGAAGCGTGTGCATTCCAGTGTACCGGTCTTCTCTACCGCTTGGCTAAAATGCAGAGCTCTGGGGTGCTCCTGGTCTTTTGGCAGCACCAGGAACTCTTGCCTTGTTACCGATGCCTCTGTCCTCTGCTGGGATGAATGCCTGCCCTCATTATCGCTGGAGCAGCGTGCACCTGGACCTTGCTGCTTTGGTGCCAAACGAGCACTTGGTTGAATCTGAGGAGAAAAGACAAGGCTGGGACATGCTCTGTTCTCCTGTCTCTGCTGGAGATGACAGCACCGCAGGAGAGTAGCTGTAGTCTCTGAAGCTGTTCCTGCCAGGCTGACAGGAGCTAGTTTGGCAGTGTCCTCTTCTCTTTGTGCACGGTGTCTTCATCAATAACGCTGAGCAGTGAGGCCCTGTATTACATGTTTGACTGATGGGATTACACAGTGTAACAGTCTGTTCCTGAAGGGGAGCAGACCCTGTTTTATCTCACATCAGGCACCTGAAGGAGAGAAAATAACTAATTGTAACAGGCCTTCAGACCTTTTGTTCCTGCTATTTGACCTTTCGGGAACGTGGGATCTTGCACTGCTAGTGAGCGTAGGAAGCTGTTCATTTTACCCCTCTACTTTTCGGTAGACTGCCGTATTAATTTGGGTATTAGATTTCCTGTATTCATTTTCACATACAATCGAACCAGTAACTTAATTACAGGTTCAGTAATATCCAGCTTGTATGTGCTGGGTAGCAACCCCTCAATAACAATTGGGTGTTACGTGATGGACATTCCTGAGGAAGCAGAAGCTACAGAGCTGTGTTAGCTTGAGCATGGCAGTGGGAGCAGTGCTCAGCCTCTTGACCAAATTCCTCATTCCTGGTAACTGCTCCAGCCTTCCCTCTTGTCCAGTCAGCTCAGCCAAGGAAAATTACTGCTGCTCTCCCCAGGTGCTTCCTGGGACTGTTGTAAAGAAGCAAGTCCACTTGTTTGGTCCCCTCATCAGTGCTGCTGGTGTTGGTCCAAGGTCAGTAAATTACCAAATAATAGTTTCATAGGTGTTTTTTCCTAGTCTCAATTGTTCATTTTTCCCCATAGATCCATTTTAAGATGCTTTGCAAGAGCACCCAGTGAGCCGACTGGATTCAGTCTGTCCTTAAAGGTTACGTTCGTTCATGTTGCAGGCGACTCTTGTGACTCCCTTAGTGGGGGAGACTCCTGAATGTCTTCATGGGGATATCTTTGCTGCCTCCATTTCAAGTCTTTGGCAGCTTTTTTGTATCTTAAGGATTAAGATACTTCTGTATCAGTCACTCTTCTCTAGAATTTCATTCCCTTCCTTCACCTGAGCACTTACTTTGTATATAGCTTGCAGCTGCAGAGCTACAAGATTAAAGTTTTGATCCAGCTCTGTTAAGTGGTGGCTTTGGTGTCTTACTTTCTACCCCTCAGCTGAGAGGCACTAACTGATCTTGTGAATGGATGTCCCTCACCTGCTTATTCATTGCTCAGGAGGTACTTGTAAAAGGGCTTAATCAGAAATGTTTTCAGAAGTCAAGTAGATGTCCCTTTCATTATTGGCTTTTCCATGTTAATTTTTAAGGATTTAAATTAGGAAATATCTTTTTCCTGTGATGCTTGCTGGCTTTATCAGAACCATGTGGTGCTTGGCTAATTAAAAAAATAAATGTTTTTGACAAAAAAGGAATCTTTTCAATTTAAAACTGAGTGCCATTTTCTAACAGCTTCTCCCTCTTGGGACCTGCTGGGAGCGGAATGGTCTAAGGAAGTGCACACAGACCTAACACAGGGTGCCAGGGCTGGTGGAGCTGGGAAAGCGGCTGCCACTTCTGGACTGAAAAATCACCAAGTATTTCACTTTCAAGTGATTTCACTTGATTCCATACAAATTCTGGCCATCAGACTGAAACCATGAGAGGAGTGTATATAAAAGCACTTGCAGCATATAATGCGGTATCTCTAGTCCTAGATGTCAATTCTTTTACCTCAGAACAAAAATGTAGGAGTCAATACTTGGTTTACTTAGGAACTGCTTTTTTAGATTCCCTTATTAAAAGGGAAAATTCAGGTGCTGAATCTTAATCTCATTAAACTTGTACTTTTTATTTGCCTGTTCTTCTGGTCTCCTTTCCTTTTCAAGGCCTCCCACAGTCTCAGGGTATATAAATCACTGACTCATCCAAATAATACCAAAATGGACCAACCAGAGGTTAACGTGCCTTTCTCTTCTGGTACCTTGATCTTTGTAAAGTTATCTCACCAACTCGTCACTGTCTTAGGGCTGGGTACGTGCATTGACTTTTTCTAAGATTTATTTATTTTTTTTCTAAGATTTTCTAAGATTTATGTGTTGAAGTTGCAACAGGTTTGTACCATTAATCGTGACTTGTTTAATTTGTTTTAGGATGTGGTGTAGATGCAAATCAACGCACTGGTTTGTCTTGGGATTGGTCTCACCCGTGACATCTATCAGTACTCGCTTGTTTGTTAATATGTACACAAATGCTGGATCTTCCCCATCTCCTCTGATGTACTTGTATATGATGCACAAACTACACAAGGTGTTTTTAAAATGTGTGGTGACCACAACTTGTTGCCTGAGGGTAGCATGTCCTACAGTGAGCTGGTTTTTTTTTGTTTGTTTGTTTGTTGTTGTTGTTTTTTCCCCCCCCAAATGTATTTAAAGATCCAAAGCTAGGGAGGGGTGGGGATCAGGACTTGCTGACACTTGCTGGCTTTTGTTCTGAATCCAGGTTGTGATGTTAACAACTCCTGCAATTACACCCATTTAACAGAGCCTTTCTCAGCTTGCTGTTTCTGTCATGAGCTGTGTTGGAACAGCACCGGATCCCGAACTATCACAGAAGCTGTCAAGTGAAGCAGTAACAGCTCTTTTCAAACGTTATAGTGCATGTTTTTAGCTGTAAGGTAAAACTGTTTAAAGTTATTGATGCAGCTTGCAAAGGGAACAGTGGAAAGCTGCCAATAGTAAGCAAAACTACCCTGTCTGCACGTGGGGCTCAGTGTTCAGAGTTACCTTGTAAACTTTTTCCTCTCTGAAAAGTGATTTTTTTTTTTTCTTCCCAAGACAAAGGCACGACATGTTTAGCTTTGTCTTCTGAATTGGCAAATGGTATATTTTGGTTTTTAAACTGAAACTCCACCTGGAGTTTGGGCCAGGTTTCTGCCTCTTCTGCAGGTAGAGGATGGTATGATGGATAGAGTATGTCTATTCCCAGTTGTTGAGCTTAATCTGTTTGTCAGAGCATAGAAACAGGAACACTTCTTCGCTTCCTGTTGCCCTAAATGGGCTTGTATATCCATAACTAACTGAAGTTAAGTATTGAATTAATCCATGGGGCTACCTTTGTCTTTAGAAGCAGCATCGCTAGTCATCAAGCTATTGGCATTAATACATTGCCAAGGAGCACTGAGGTTAGTGTATCTCCTGTTCTAACTATATGTGTTCTTGGAACCGTAGTGCATATTTAAACTGGAGTACTTTTTGTTCTTGTCGACTCCAGAGTTTCTTCAAATCTAGTAAGGTCCCATTTTTATCACAGTCACTTTTCAGAGTAGAACAGATTGGTCTCAGTCTACTTTGTTTGTAATCTTCAGCACTTTCCTCTTCTCCCATTTCTTCCCAGTTCACTTTTAACAATTGGTTCAAAGCTGCTTGCCTAGTCTGAAAAATATTAAGTCATAATGAAAAGAAAACCCATGGCCTGCTGTAGAAAGATTACTCTGTTTTTTCACCATAAACTTCAGTTTCTGGCTGGCTGACTCAGATGTGGAGATTCCACTTCTACAAAGCCTACAGAGGCTGAAATTCTCATGCATCTGTATTGTTTGGTGGATGTCAGCAGATCATGAAGTGGAGGCACCCAGCACCAGCACTTGTTTCAGTTTGTTAAAATTGATCCAGTGGTGTGTTAATCAACCAGAGAATTGGCATCCTTGGCCAATCAACAATTGAATAACATCCTTGTTATTCAGCATCATAACTAAAAATCCTTTGAGGACAAAGGCAGGGAGGTACATCATTGACTTACTGCTGACTTTTTATCCCATTTAGAGTCTTTCTCCACATATTCTATCATGTGCATTTGATGGATTGTGGGAAAAAAAAATTGTGCTATACTATGAGCTGAACTCTAGCCCTGTGCTCAGAAGGCAACAGCTGTTATAATTAGCTTTAGCTAGCAGTAATACCAAGGGCTGGCTACATGCAGATGAGCTGACATTTGAGAAATGGAAGCCTTGAGGTTTTGCTTTGTGTTTTATCCTTTTGTGACTGAGGAACTGGTCCCAGAACTTGTGAAACTGCCAATCAACCATCTTGGGATGAGCTGTGAAGATGTCATGGGGAACAACCAGTGGTCAGTCATCCTCTCCCTCATATGTGAAGGTTGCCAGTGCACTTGTCTTTTTTTTTTCATGGTTGACTACAAACACTGTGCTTTGCTGCCACGAGCCACCTCCGTGTGCTTCCTGCTGGGATGGAGCCTGCAGCTTCAACCACCTGGTCGCTTGCTGAATCAGTGTGAGCTATATGTGCCAGGCCAGCTGGGCATTACAGCTTCAGTTGACAGCTCTGGGCTTCTCTTACCATGCAGGTGATAGTAGGACCAGTACAGAAGAGCTCGGATAAGAAACTTCTAACAGGCTCTGTCACTGTTGTTCAAAACGCTTTGCCTCCATTCTCCCTTCTTGTCACCTTCTGCCCCCAGGACTCGAGCAAGTTCCCTGTTGTCTCATGGCTTACCAGTTTGGGTGCCAGTTCTGCCAAGTCTAGGGGTGAGCCCTGCTGCAGTCTGAGATTTCTGCACTTGCTCAGACAACACCTTGCTGAATTGGGACCTTGTTTGCTGTCTGCCTGTTCATTTTACTCAGCCCTGGATGTCTCCCTGAGCTGATATCCTCCTTTCAGCCTGAAGGGCTTTGCTCCAAACTCATTCCTGTACCATGAAGGAGTAAATTCCCGTACTGCTGGTTATTTCAATTGGGTGGCCTTTTTCTCATTTATTCTGGGATTCACTGCAAATGTACAAAATCTTACTGACTTCTCAGCTCTCTTCTGAATGTGGTACAGGGGCCCACTCAGGTGAGGCGTCAGAATTTTGTTGACTTGTAAGGTGCACAGAAACAAGGGTCTCCTAAACAATTTTTCAGGAGGAAAAGCAGCTGCATACATACAAATGGAAAGGTATCTCTGTGTAGAATAGGTGAGGGAGCAGTTTAAGAATTTAAAATAGAAGAACATATTAACTTTTTTTTTTTTTTTTTTTTTAATTACTTTAACTGGAGGTTTGGCTGTGTTCTATCTAATCCACAGAAAGTTGCAATGTTAACTGGGGGGTTCTGTTCATCAACACAAAATGTGCCTCTCAACTATAATGCAAAAGTCAGTCTCTGTCTCACTTTGTTTGCAATGCAAGAAGTTTAACTGAAGACTGATTTAATTCTTGTTTCTTGCTCTTAAGTGTTATCATCCATACACCAGTCCTTGCTGGTCTTTCCCAAGCACCATACAGCACTGTCCCTGTTTAAAAGCAAGAAGGGAATTGCATTGAGCAGTGGAACCTGCTGAACTTCCTTGCTTTAGAGAGACACTGGAGAGAAGAGACCAGGCTCCACGTGTTTTATTTAGAACTTTAAACCAATGCAGCTACTCTCTCAAATCAGCACCGCTTTCTACCCTATGTTAGATGAGAATACAAAAGCAAACCCAGCAATATGTGATCCAGTTGACGTGCTCGCGTGTCGAATGTGGGATCTTTGAAATATGAGAACTGAGATCTCCAGTTGTGTGGAAGAACTCAGTATGGGTGCAAGAGTTTGGATCTCTGATTACAGCTTTTCTGCCAGCTTGCTAAATGCAGTCGAGTACTCTGGACTCTGCTGAAGACTGTGGTAGAAGAGTTGTGATATAGGCTGGAACTGATCTTTTTAGGTCACTTCTGTGTTGTTTGACTACATGGACAATGTAAGTGATTTTTACAGATTGCTTTCCATGTGTCAGTCACAACTCTTAATTTGCTGTTTGGGGGAAAACTGTTAACAGATGCATTTCCAGATCAAATGAAGAACCTAACTTTCCATATTGCATTAACCGGGTTACTGTGTTCACATGCCAGAAAGATGTTGCTCTTTGAAAAAGCATGTTAGTGTATGTGGCGATGACCACTCTTTAAATACCTAAATTTGTATATTCTCACCTGAGTATTGTTAACCATGCTGTAGTCTGACAAATGGATCTTTTACTACTGCCTTGTTATATATATATAGTAGTAATTAACTGCAGTTTGTTTTTCCACTACTTGAAGTTCTGTGATCTGAAAATTGGTGAACAAAAAGTATTTGTGCATCTTACTATGGGTATCTCTAAATAAAATGTATTTGTATAGTGTGTTGGCTTGACTGATGGTTTTGCTAATCCTCTCACAAGTAAATTCAAGCCACTTTGAGAGCAAACAGCCTTGAGTTTCTCCCTTTAACTGTCTAGCCTTCGTACTTATGTGACTGATTCAAAGGAAATAGTGAACTGTTTTTAGTTTTGTTTTTGTTCCTGACCACCACCCTTCACTAGTACCTGGATTTGTACCCTAAGGGCAGGTTCTCAACTTGTTCCCATTTTCCCCAGGGAACCACTCATGTTCTCTGTACAGCTGTAGTAAAAATGCTTGTTTCCATAGGAAATGTGTCTAAGGGCAGAATTGGGACTGTTAAGCTCTTCAAAGTCTCTCCTTTCTGTTTTCTTCTGGCACCTCATTTGTTCTGAAGCAAAACTTTCCTTTCAACCACTGTTTTTCTAAGAAGGAAATACTTACAGGTGTTGGGTGAAGGGATGCAAGACAGGGACTCCTGATGGCTCTTGAACAGAAGGCCTTTATTGCTATTTTTCACTCCTACATATACTTTCCCCGTAGCCCCACATACTGTCCACACGCCCGAATCTGACATACAATTGGTTAGAGACCCTCAGACATGGACCTCGAGCCAGCCTGCAATTGGCCACCACCCAAAGCTCATCCTTAGCACTGTAGCCAATTTTCTTTATCTCAACCTTGCTCAAGTTTTTGTTTTTTGCCGCTTGCTTCCTCATTATCTCTAATTCAGGGACGTGTGAAACAGCGCGAAGCCACCTGCAAATTCTTTTCCCACAATTCCCCCTTTTTTATTTTCAAACAACCAAACGCTTTCTATAGATTTTCTATCAATCATTGCAGACATTGCAATAAGCACAGTACAATAAGCGACAGGGTGAAAATCACATGCAGAGTTACAATTGTAAAATAGCGTGCCTACTAGAATCTACATCAGTCAACAAGCCACTAAGCGCTAGGGATGTTGCTTCACAGCGATGCTGTTTCTCAGTCGCACAAACACAATCACACAATCACGCAAAGAGGCCTCTTGCATTTCTCATTCATACCACTCAAGAAAATATCACTCAAAATAATTTGTCTGTGGCTTCAGGAGGTCCTTGTCTACTCCCGTGGTGAGCGGCTGAGAGTGGAGGCCCCTCCGAGGAAAATGCTCGGGGTGCACCTAGGGGAGTACGTTCCACATTTGATCCCACAGCCAAGCAGAGTGGCTCCTGGCACAAGGAATGATGCTATTATAGTTTGCATAATTACAACCAAGAGATGCATCTCTATAAGGAGCGAGTGTGGCGTTGACGATTTGTTTTAGGTTTGGTTCTTGCCCATGTAATTGAAAATCACATGCTGTGGCAGCTACACTTCCCAGGATATCTAATTCCTGTGGCTCTAGGGGTGCTCGCGGCAAGTAGACAGTTCAGTCTCTTTTATCTGCCAGGTTTTCCCACCAGACATGTTGTAGATGGGTCGTTTCATTGGCTCCACCAGCTCCAGGAACCTCCTCCCATCATCCTGCTTGTCCTACCCAAGCCACCTCCCTCCTGATCTTTAGTGTTAGAAGCACCCTTAGAAGCACCCATTCCAATAGCAGCAACGGGTCTGTTGCATTGGGGTCCCATTGTGCAATAATAGCTAACGGTTGAGGATTTTGGTTGCATATGTAGAGCTGAATAGGTAAGTTTTCTGCTCGGCGCTGGCACTTGAGTAGAGATCTTCTCCTCTATATGGTTTAATGCCACCCTGGCTTCATTAGTCAGCTGGCGGGGCGCATTAATATCAGTGTCCCCTTTTAATAACTCAAACAGGGGTGCTAGTGTGTGGTTGTCAATTCCGCATTGCGTTCTTATCCAATTTATATTGCCTATGAGCTTCTGGACATCATTGAGCGTGCGAATTTCCGCCGCAATGGCTATATTTTGGGGTTGAATACTTTGCTGCAGTATCTTCCAGCCTAAATATTTCCAGGGCGCCTCCATTTGAATTTTTTCCGGCGCGATTTGTAATCCCCAATTGTGTAACTCTTGCTGTAGAACAGACAGTACTTCTTGCGTCAAGTTTTCTGTCGGACTGGAGAGCAATATGTCATCCATATAATGAGAGATGTATACGTCTGGAAATCGTTTACGTACGGGGCGTAGTGCTCCTGCTACATATGTTTGGCAAATTGTTGGGGAGTTTTTCATCCCTTGGGGCAGCACAGTCCAATGATACCTATCCATTGGTTCGGTCTTATTGATTTTGGGGACTGAGAATGCGAATCGAGGAGCATCATCGGGGTGAAGCGGAATAGTAAAGAAACAGTCCTTTAAATCGATTATTATTATATTCCAGTTTCGAGGGATCATAACAGGAGAAGGCAATCCGGGCTGGGGAGCTCCCATGTCTTCCATAGCATTGTTTATTTGACGTAAGTCGTGAAGTAATCGCCACTTGCCGTTTTTCTTTTTAATAAGAAACACAGGTGAATTCCAGGGGCTGGTTGTGGGGGTAACGTGTCCCAATTGTAATTGTTCTTGAACAAGTTCTTGAAGAGCAATGACCTTTTCCGCAGGGAGTGGCCATTGATTCACCCACACAGGATTATCAGTCCTCCAGGTGAGCTTCATGCACGGTCGTTTGTCAATGGCCGCTATTGAAAATTTTCTGGAAAGCTCAGGGTAAACTCGCCCTGTACCATCACATCCCTCCCCAGGAGACTGACAGGTATGCGAGCAACATATGGCCGGACGTTACAGTGCGAGCCTTCACGAGTCTTAATAGTAAGCATATACCGGCTTTGAAAGGTATCGGAGACACCCCCGACTCCCAGAAGGCCTCTCATGGTGGAATCTAATGGCCAGCCTTTTGGCCAATCCTGAAGGGCAATTACTGTGACATCTGCCCCGGTATCCATTAATACAGTTATTTGTGTGCTCGAGGGGTCGGCCTTTGGGTGATGGAGTGTCAGGGTCAGTGTAGGTCTCTTGATGGCGATGGCTGAGGACCAAAAAACTGATGGGGGTCCCGTTGATCCAAACCCCGCATCGTGTCAGTCGTGCGTCTCTGCCTGTGGAACTATGGCTTTAAATAGTATTAATTGCGCAATTCTAGTCCCCTTTGGTATGAGCATTGGAGGAGAGGGAGTCCAGGCCATTGCTTGTATTATTCCTTGATAATCAGCATCGATTACTCCAGGCAGTACAAAAAGTCCCGTTAGTGTGGTGCTAGACCGTCCTAGCAAAAGAGCACTACATCCCTTCCCTATTGGTCCCTTTACGTTTAAGGGTATTTTGTGAACCCGACTGTCCCAAAGGGTGCAGCTCGTTACTGTGGAAACATCCAATCCGGCGCTTCCTCGGGTTCCGGCTCTGAGAGAATCAGCGGTGACGTCCTCGGCGGGATCGCCGGAGCAGTGGGCGGCTCCTGTTGCGGACCGGCAGCCATCATCGCCCGGGGCGGTGACTTCCGCGAGCGCGGCCCGCCCACGACGGAGGACCGGGGCACTTGTGTCATCGCGCGGCCCCGCCCTGCGCTCCGCGTCCCGTTTCCCTGCCACGGTTGTAACGGCTGCCCCATTGCGTTATGCGTCGACCGGCACTGGCTAGCCCAGCGCCATCCCTTGCCGCATCGTGGGCAGATACTGGGGGGAGCAGGGTTACCACGTTCCCCCCCCCGCTCCTCGCCGTGGGCAATCAGCGGCAAAATGCCCCACGGCTCGGCAACGAAAACACCGTTTACCCCCGGTTTTAAGCGCAGCAGCAAAAGCGCCAGCCATAGCGGCAGTGTGATGTTCTAGGGATCCAACTCGATTGCAAGCCTCTATCATTTTTACTAGTGTAGTATTAGCAGGCAGGGCTTGGAGTATTTTCTGACAGACTATGTTTGCATTTTCCACTGCCAGTTTTAGCATAATGCCTCTTTGGCCTCGCGGTTGTCAAGTTGTTTGTCCAATGCATCTCACAATCTATCAATGAATTGCATATCAGGCTCGGTAACCTGTTGCTTAATGCTGGTAAATGATTGCTGGACCTTTCCAACTTCAGGCAGCCTCAGCATAGCCTGGTATGCCAGAGTCGCGGACTGCCGCAAGATGGCATCGTCGAGCCTAACCTGCCATCTCGGATCAAGGAACGGGTCAGTCCCCAGCAACTGTGGGATCCCGGCTCCCCGGAGAGGGTCGCCAGGCTGCAGGTCCATGTTATCCAGGGCGGCTATTTCACACGCTTCTTTCCATTTTTCCTCCCAGAGTAGTTTTTGTGTTGGCGTTAAAATCATCGCAGCTATCAGACGGCAATCGTATGGCACCAACAATTGACCAGTCATAACATTTTCTAAGAGTGACTGAGTAAATGGTGCGTGTAATCCATATGTAGTAACAGTCTTTCTTAATTCTTTAATTAGGTCCCATTGGAAGGCATCATATTCGTTTGGACCGTTGGGTCGCACCTGTGCCGGGAAAGCCATTTCTACCCCGTCCCCGTTTTTTTGCGCTGCCCGGCACACTGGCTCCCATTGTTTCCGCCGGGTTAAAACTCGGGCCTCCGCGGAAGATTTATCGGGGGTAGGCAAGGCGGGAGCTGAGGGGGTGAGTGGAGAGGGGCTCCGCGGTGGCGATCCGCGGCCCTCTTCCTTGTCATCCCCCAGGTCTATCAAATTGCGCTGCTCTGGCGACTTTGCAGGCTCTAATCTCAGTTCAGCTGCCGGTATTGCCTGGGCAGCGGCGGTTTGTGCTTTCTTTTCTGCCTGCCACGATCTTAAAGTCTCAGTCACCAGCCGCCACGTAGCCATCACCTCAACAGCCTTAGGATTCCCACGGGACGCTGCTTGCCATATTTTTTCCCGTGCTCGATCCCAAGTTTTTAAATCAAATAGAGTGGAAGCCATTGAGGGGAACCCTTGTTTTCGCAAGAATTTCAATAATAGCTTTATCTTAAGAGGATCATAATTTAGTCCCCTTTCTCTTAGGAGGTGCGTTAGTAGTTTAATTACAGTCTGGTCCTCTGTCCAGAGGCTAGCTCCCATGATTAATGCTCAGCTGCTCACCCGCCTTCCAAGTGATGTCCCAGGGTTGAAGCTGTAGTCCAGCTGCGAGCTTGACTCAGTCGGCTGGGTTTTCTTTAGATAGTCGTGCGGCACTGCTCCTGACACGTCGGGGTCACCATTTGAAGGGATACAAGACACGGACTCCTGATGGCTCTTGAACAGAAGGCCTTTATTGCTGTTTTTCACTCCTACATATACTTTCCCCATAGCCCCACATACTGTCCACACGCCCGAATCTGACATATAATTGGTTAGAGACCCTCAGACACACGCCTCGAGCCAGCCAGCAATTGGCCACCACCCAAAGCTCATCCTTAGCACTGTAGCCAATTTTCTTTATCTCAACCTTGCTCAAGTTTTTGTTTTTTGCTGCTTGCTTCCTCATTATCTCTAATTCAGGGACGTGTGAAACAGCGCAAAGCCACCTGCAAATTCTTTTCCCACAGCTGGGAGGGAGAAATGTTCTCAAGACTTCTGAGCTTTATGTTGGGGGTTAAGACCACATGACTAAAAGCTGCTTGTGCATTCTCTCCCTTCTTGCACACCCTGAGTTGCTCATTTCCACAGAGGTTTGTCACGGACATAGTGCAGCTTTAGATGTAAACTATGAGAGCATGTCCCCAGCAGCACCATCTCTCCTCCCTGTAGTGCTGTAGTAAGTGTTCCTGAGGCTTGGGAATGCCTGAAAAAGAGAGAAAAGGAAGAGCAAACCCCAAAAGGCATGTGAATGCTGTCATCTTACTAAGCCTTATATCAAAATTGTTTGAGAACTGAGAAGAAAGGAGGAAAAAAAAAAAAAGTTGAAAAAAGTTGCCTGGCCCTGGAAATACACAGGAAATTATTGGCTATATGTGTGGTGGGCAGATGCTAGAAAGCAATGTTAGCAGCACAGTTTGCACCCCCTGGCTTGCCTCCTGTCAAAGCCATAGATGTGGATGAGTTGGTGCCAAGCCCTCAGCGTGGAAGTTGGAGCTATGCTCTGTCCCAAGGTGGTTACGTTTCCTCTGGACAATATGGAATGGGTTCGCTGCCAAGCTGATGCTTTTGTTTCTCCAAGAATTAGGAAAGTGAGAGGGTGAAGGGATTAACAGTTACTTTAAGCTGTAGAGATGTTTCTGGCAATGACTATTACCAACTCCCCAGCTGCATCTGATGCTCCAGCAAGTACCTGCAAGCTGACATGCAGGATAAATAAGGACTGGAGATGGCTGAGGACCTCAGGAAGCCCCAAGACAGACAGTCCTCATGGACCTTCTAGATGTGTGTCCAGCTTAGATCTCAGCACTAAACCACCCAAATCCTTCCCCAGCAGCTAATTCTAGCGTTCACTTATCTTGTCACATCACCCAGCTTCCAAGTCCCCTCGTCTTCCCATTCCCTGTGCTGATGGAGCAGTTTGTTCCCTTCTGTGAGAAATACTCTGTAGCCAATAACATATGCTCAGGTGAGGATCCTTGTGAATCCTTGAGGGAAAACAGTCCATCTATATTGTTGTTTACGGCCCCTTTCTGGGTCTTCTAATTCAAATGCAAAAATATCCCGACTTTCAGGATCCAGTGGGCATGCCCAAAAGGCATCCTTTAAATCTGAAACGCTGAACCATTAGTGCTCATAAGGGATTTTACTTATCAGTGGATAAGGGTTAGGAACCATAGGGTGGCGCCTTCTTGTTATCTCTAACTTTTCTCGGGTCTTGTACTAATCGGTACAAACCACCTGGCTTTTGTACTGGTAAAAATTTGAGTGTTATATGGTGACATACAAGGCTCCAAAAGACCATCCATAATTAACGTTTGCACTACAGGTTTCAGGCCTATTTTTCCTTCAAAAGAGATTGAAGTAAGAAATGGATGCTAAAGGGATTTCTATAGGTACTGTAAACTAATCATGACTGAGACAGGAGGGCTCTGGAAGATAAGAGATTTCTATAGGCATTGTGAACTAATCAGGACAGGACTGAGACAATGGAAAAAAAATCCTGGAACTCATTGTAATAAAGACCACCCTTTTGGGGATAGGTTATGAATACGTATAGGCAATCCCTTAACTGTGTAACCCCTTCTGTATAAATACAAGATGAACTACTGTGGTGGATGTGCACGATTGTGGTGGAACTACCCCCCATGCTGCTCAGAGCTGAATAAACATACCTAATTTACAGCCTTACAGGTTGTGGAGTCTGTTTTCCGCAAGTCAGTTTGGCAAGCCAGGCCGGAGACACTCTGCTCAGCTGTGGAATCGACTTTGGAGCGGATGCCCCTAGGCGTGCCTCTGGTATTTTCCTTGGAGGAGCCTCCACTCCCAGCCGCTCACTGGGGAGCAGACAACGGCCTCCTGAAGCTGCGGACAAACAGTATGTTTAACAAAGGGTGCCAGTAAGTAATAGGGGACACCTGCGCTTGTCTGGGGCCACCAGTAAACTGCGCAGAGACGTCTGGCATACGGCATAGTCCCCTTAAGGGAGGAGGGTACCCTACAGACTGACCGATAGAGCAGTTAGGGGGATTTGCTGACTGATAGGACGGCCACTAGCAATCTTGGGAGTAGATTGAGGAAATCCGAGGTTACCGCTGCATCCCAGTATTGGGAGCCAGGATGGACCTGCTAATGACTGTATAAGAAGCAGGAGAAGGGTAAGCGGGCCTCTCTCAGTTGTGACAAGGTTACCTGGGTAATATTTTGCAGCTGCTGGAGGGATATTAACTGGAGTGGTAATATTGTATGTCTTATTTGTAAATGTCTGGGTATCTCATGTTGAAAGCATTTGTGTAAGTGTATGTGTTTGAGACAAAGTATTGTGAAGTGAGTGACTCCTCGAGGAACTTGGCCAGAGACGATACAAACAAGTTTGGTTATTGTTCTAAGTGATATATCCTTGTAGTATGAATCAGAAGTGTAAGGAGCCTCTTTGTGTGATTGCGTGATTGTGGTGTGTGAGTGAGACGCAGCATCGCTGCAAAGTGAGTGCGGAGTTCTGATCCGTGGTTCCGTATTCTCCACGAGGGGAACGGCCAGAGATGAACAAAGCACATGACAGATCGAAAGGAAGTGCTGTTTTATCCAAGTGTTGATTGGTGGTGCCCAATATATGGGCCCGGCGGTGTATCTTGTAATCCTATTTTGTTCTTAAGCATTTTTAGTGTGACAAAGAGGAAGGCAGGAGCGTTATCTAAGTAGCAGTTTAGAAGTTTTGGTATATTCGTGTATATTGGTGTATATTGGTATATTGGTGTTTGGTCATTGGAGGGGTGGGGCTGACTGATCATCAAAGTGGTAGAACGGAGAGAGTCACTTCTTTGGTGGTTTGGGCTTGAGTCCTGGGAATTTGGTAAAAAGGGGGAAGAGCGAATTTATTTAGGAAATCAAGGAAATGGGTAATGCTCAGAACAAAGGCATTTTAAAGAAAAGCCCTATTGGGTGCATATTGGCACACTGGAAGGATATTGTCGGAACTGGGAGCACAGAAAGTAGGAGAACTCTCATTAAGTATTGCAATCAATGGTGGCCACTATATAAGCTTGAGGATGGAGCTAAATGGCCACTCTATGGATCAATCGATTATAACACTATCCTGCAATTAATGTTGTTTTTGAGGAGAGAAGGAAAATGGGATGAAGTGTCGTATGCAGTGTGCTGGGTCTGTTTGGGATGGAGTCGCCTTTCCCTGCAGCAGCCCACACAGTGCTGCACTCATAGCTGGAACAGCACTGGTATCACTCCAGTGTTGTGTCTATTGCTGCATAGTGCTGGCACAGCATCAGGAATCCCTCCAAGCCCCCAGCAGGCCGGGGGTGGGCAATTGATGGGGAGGGGACATCACCAGGGCAGCTGACCTAAACCGACCAAAGGGATATTCCATAACACCTGATGTCACACTCAGCAATAAAAGGGGGGCTCTTGTGGGGGAGGGCAGTCCTCCTGAACAACCGGTATGCGTTTTGAGGCCCTGCTTCCCAGGACGTGGCCGAACATCGCTCGTTGATGTGAAGTAGAGAATAATTTTTTTTCCTTTCTCTCTGTGCTTCCATGCGACCTTGTTGTTTTTGTTTTGTTTTTGTTTTGTTTCTTTTTCTCCCCATTCCTTTTCCCTTTAATTAAATCATCATCTTAATTAAATGTCATCTCAAACCTCAAGCTCTTTGTGTTGTATTTTCTCCCCCTTCCTCTTTGAGGAGGGGGGAGTGAGAGAGCGGTTGTGGTGGAGCTCAGCTGCCCACTCGAGTAAAACCAGCACATGCAGATATGTTTTTCACCCTCCGAAATCATCCAGAGTGAAAAAGGGACTGTGGAATGGTGCCACCACAGGACCCTATGGTACTCACCCTTGAGCGAGAAAATAATAAAGAAAGGTAATTTGAAGCGGTGCTGCTCGGCATGTAGCACTGGACAAAGATGTACTAAAATAAATAAATAAAGCCCGCCAGGCGTCAGAACAAGATCTAACTGATTTGCTTAAACCTCCCCCTCGATCGCAGGAACAAGATGCGGACTTGGATGGAACCTCCACTCCCCTGGATAGCCCTGTATCCTCCCGGAACCAGGAAAAAGTCGGGTCTAACAGTCTTACAAGCACCTCTCTGGGAGGCGGTAGGGTCAGATGGCAGGACGATGCTAATTAAGGTACCATTTTCCACCACCGATTTAGAAGCACGGAGAAGGGTTGCTAAGGATTACAGAAATGATCTGGTAAGTGTAGCCAAACATTTTCAGTTTGTTATAAAACAGCATGATCCTGATTGGAGTGATGTGCAGTTATTATTAGACTACATGACTGAGACGGAGAAGCAACTAATTTTAAAAACTGCAGGAGATTTGGTTGAGAATCATTATACAACTACTGGAGGGGATGTTAAGGAATATTTTCCCCTTCAGGATCCAAAATAGAATGCAGATAGATCTGCAGATATGGAGAGGTTACAGGCATATCAGGGGGGGATTTCAAAAGGAATGGAGAGAGCCATTCCCAAAACCATAAATTGGTCAGCACTATATGCAATCAAACAAGGTCCCTCCGAGTCACTATCCGAATTCTTAGATCGAGTAAGGGATGTGATGCACTGTAACACACTGCTGGATCCTGGGTTAGAGGTAGGAATACAACAGTTAGTCTCTGTGGTTTTGGGACAGTCTACAAGTTATATTAGGTGCGAGCTTCAGAGGCTGTGTCCCACAGAAAGCAGAAACCTGGAAGTATTGCTAGATGAGGCATGGGGAGTGTTCAGTAATAGAGAAGAGGATTATAGACGAGGACAAAGAAGGGTGGTGGGGGTTATTAGAGAGGATGAAGAGAGGAAACCTAGACAAGGGCTGTTTCGATTAGGCAGGGACCAGTGTGCGATATGCAAAAGATTTGGCCACTGGAAAAAATACCCAGAAAAATGGAAAGGCAAGGAGAAGGGACGAAACAACCAGAAAGGAAGAACAGTGGCTCATGTGAAGGAAGACTGACGGGGACCTGGGGAATCCACCCTAGCGGATCCACTGGTTAAAATGAAGCTAGGGAAGAAGCAAGAGGAGGTAGAATTTTTGGTTGACACAGGGGCAACATATTCAGTCTTAAACCAAACCTTGATGCCCCTGGGAAATAATTATATGTAGTGGGCCTACATGGCAAGGTTTTGGTAGCAGGGGGCCATAGGGGTGGCTTTTGTGAGAAGGATCTAGAAGCTGCCCCATGTTTGGTAAGGGCCTCACTGCTGACCAGAGCTGAGCCAATAAGTGATGTTGTTTTGCACCTCTGTGAGAGTATATTTAAGACAGGGGAAAAAAAAAAGTGCAACACAGCAGCTGGGAAAGTGAGGAACAGCCTTGCAGGCGCCAAGGTCAGTGAAGGAAGGGGAGAGGTGCTCCAGATGCCAGAGCAGAAGTCCCCTGGGGCCTGTGGTGAGGACCATGGTGAAGCAGGATGTCCCCCTGCAGCCCATGGAGTACCACGGTGGAGCAGGGTTCCACGCTGCAGCCCGTGGAGGAGACCATAGTGGAGCAGGTGGACCTGCACCGACGGAGACTGTGGCCTGTGGAAGACCCCTGCCGGAGCAGATTCCGAGCCGGACCTGTAGGCCGTGGAGAGGAGACCATGCAGGAGCAGGTGACCTGGCAGGAGCTGCTGCCCATGAGAGACCCAGGTTGGAGCAGTTTGCTCCTGAGGGATGGACCCCGTGGTACGGACCCATATCTGGAGCAGTTCTTGAAGAGCTGCTGCCTGTGGACAGCCCACACCGGATCAGTTCAGCAAGGACTGCATCCCATGGGTGGGACCCCACAGCACAGGGGACGAGAGTGATTGAGAAGGAGTGGTGGAGAATAAGCGCTATAGACTGACCATAACCCCCATTCCCCTGTTCCCCTGCACCGCTGGGGGGGAGGAGTTGGAAGAGGGTGGGTGGGGGCGGAAGGTGCTTTTGGTTTCTTTCCTTTGTTTCTCCCTTCTCTAGCTTGTTAGTAATAGGTAATAAATCTTACTATCTCCCTACGCTGAGTCTGTTTTGCCCGTCACGATAATTACTGGGTGATGTCCTCGTCCTTATCTCAACCCTTTAGCTCTTTTCATCGTATTTTCTCCCCATTCCTCTTTGAGGAGGGGGAGTGCGAGAGTGGTTGTGGTGGAGCTCGTCTGCCCACCCGAGTAAAACCACCACATTATATCATGGTAAAAGGGGAAAGTGGCCAAAGTGAGAAGGCATATTTTTGTGAACCTTTGAGATATAAATTGGGAAAACAATGGAGCATCCACAGATTTCTGTACATGCTGAACTCCCCGAAAGCACTACTGGGGAGAGATTTATTGGAACAATTGAGTGCAACAATTAAATTTCAAAAAGGAGAGATTACTCTGGAGGTAAATTATCCGCAGTATATCCAAATAATGAGTTTATTCTTAGCAAGTGTTCGTACGGAAGGAAAAATCAGCGAAGAAATTATGAACCAGGTATATCCCGGGGTATGGGCCACCGATGTACCAGGGAAAGCAAAAAATGCTCCACCTGTTGAGGTCAAACTTAAGGAAGGACGACAGCCTATAAAAATCAAACAGGATCCCTTGAGGAAGGAAGATAGGGAAGGAATTCAACTGTTAATAGAAAAAATTTTACAACTGGGGTTATGTTGTGGTTTAACCTGGCTGGCAGCTAAACACCACACAGCCGTTTGCTCACCCTCCCCCCTCCCTCTCTGGGATGGGGGAGAGAAACGGAAAAGTGAAACGAGAGTTGAGATAGAGACAGTTTATTAAGATAGGAAACAATAATAATAATAATTATAATAATAATAATAGTGTGTATGAAACAAGTGATGCACAATGCAATTGCTCGCCACCTACTACCCAATGCCCAGTCTATCCCGAGCAGCCGGCCCCCCCACCCCGGCTTGTCGCCCCTATATATTGTTTAGCATGACGTCAGATGGTATGGAATACTCCTTTGGCCAGTTTGGGTCAGCTGCCCTGGGTCTGTCCCCTCCCAGCTCTTGCTGCACCCCCAGCCTGCCCACTGGCAGGACAGAGCGAGGAGCTGAAAAGTCCTTGGCTTGGTACAAGCAGTGCTCTGCAACAACCAAAACATCAGCATGTTATCAGCATTCTTCCCATCCTAATCCAAAACACAGCACTCTACCAGCTACTAGGAGGAAAATTAACCCTGTCCTAACTGAAACCAGGACATATATCCACCCCTTATTCCATACCATTTATGTCATGCTGAGGTTACGCTCTTTCCAATACATTTTAATTAATCACCATTTTCATCTATGGTATATAGCAATCATGGTAGTGATGACATACAGTATTATACAATAATTAACATAATACAATTCAGCTCATGGGCTACTCTCACCCAGTATTAAATCCCCTTGAGGTACACATCGGACCTCCCCATTCTTTTGCATTACCCACCAAGTGCCTCCAGGTCCCTGAGCAAAAGCAATCCCGCAAATGGGTTTGCCTTTTCCTGAGGCAGGAGTAGCCCAGACTGTCTTTCCCAGCATGTTTCTTGTATGCACTACAGGAACTTTATCCCCTTCTACAGTACGTAACAGGTTTGATTGGGCAGGTCCAGCTCGGTTAGCAGATCCCCTAGTATTGACTAAGCAGGTGGCCTTTGCCAAATGTGTGTCCCAGTTTTTGAATGTCCCAGCACCCATTGCTTTCAGTGTAGTCTTTAACAGTCCATTATATCGCTCAACTTTCCCGGAGGCTGGTGCATGATAAGGAATGTGATACACCCACTCAATACCATGTTCTTTGGCCCAAGTGTCTAGAAGGTTGTTTCGGAAATGAGTCCCATTGTCTGATTCAATTCTTTCTGGGGTGCCATGTCGCCATAGGACTTGTTTTTCAAGGCCCAGGATAGTGTTCCGGGCGGTGGCATGGGGCACAGGATATGTTTCCAGCCATCCGGTGGTTGCTTCCACCATTGTAAGTACGTGGCGCTTGCCATTGCGGGTTTGAGGGAGTGTGATGTAATCAATCTGCCAGGCCTCTCCATATTTATATTTCAGCCATCGTCCTCCATACCAAAGAGGCTTTGACTGTTTGGCTTGCTTGATTGCGGCACATGTTTCGTAATCATGAATAACCTGTGCTATAGCGTCCATGGTCAGGTCCACCCCTCGATCACGAGCCCATCTGTATGTTGCATCTCTGCCTTGATGGCCTGAGGTGTCATGGGCCCATCGGGCTATAAATAATTCACCTTTATGTTGCCAGTCCAGGTCCACCTGAGCCACTTCGATCTTAGCAGCCTGATCCACCAGCAGGTCGTTTTGATGTTCTTCAGTAGCCTGATTCTTGGGCACATGAGCATCTACATGGCGTACCTTTACAACTAGGTTCTCTACCCGGGCAGCAATATCTTGCCACAACGCCGCAGCCCAGATGGGTTTGCCCCTGCGCTGCCAGTTGTTCTGCTTCCATTATTGTAACCAGCCCCACAGGGCATTTGCTACCATCCATTGTGTTGGGTCTGTTTGGGATGGAGTCACCTTTCCCTGCTGCAGCCCACACAGTGCTGCACTCATAGCTGGAACAGCACTGGTATCACTCCAGTGTTGTGTCTATTGCTGCATAGTGCTGGCACAGCATCAGGACTCTCTCCAAGCCCCCAGCAGGCCGGGGGTGGGCAATTGATGGGGAGGGACATCACCAGGGCATCTGACCTAAACCGACCAAAGGGATATTCCATAACACCTGATGTCACACTCAGCAATAAAGGGGGGCTCTCGTGGGGGAGGGGAGTCCTTCTGAACAACCGGTATGCGTTTTGAGGCCCTGCTTCCCAGGACGTGGCCGAACATCGCTTGTTGATGGGAAGTAGAGAATAATTTTTCCTTTCTCTGTGCTTCCACGCAGCCTTGCTGTTTCTTTTGTTACTTTTTCTCCCCATTCCCTTTCCCTTTAATTAAATCATTCTCATCTCAAACCTCAAGCTCTTTGTGTTGACTTTTCTCCCCCTCCTCTTTGAGGAGGCAGGGAGTGAGAGAGCGGCTGTGGTGGAGCTCGGCTGCCCATCCGAGTAAAACCACCACAGTCCTTTTTGGCGCCCAACGTGGGGCACGAGGGTTGAGAAAACAGTAGAACTAATTAAAGTAATTACAACTAACATAACTGCTAGTCACAATGTTTGGTTCACTGTTAATATTTTCCTGTGTGACTATGTTGTATATAATCCGATCTCTGTTCTCCTTTTGCCTGTACATCCAATCAGAGAAAGTGTTGAAATCTGTGTTTGGTTTCTTTATCACGTTGTGCTGTAACATCCTGGCCTCCAGTTTTGTCTGGTACTCAGGCCCTGCATTGTTATCATTCTGGTCTCCTGGAGATTATCTTTTTGGAAATATTAAGAATTACCCCACCTTCTTTTTCTCCCCTAGCAGTCAATTTGCGAATAATATCAGGGGTGGTGCGTTCTTCCTCTCTCCCTGTGGGCTAATTGCAGCAGCCTTTGAGTATTTTGGATACCCTTGGTCGGATGTCATCCTCCTATTACTAGTTTTATTGTTTTTCTTCCTACGTAAGGTCAAACAATTTATTAAGAATATCATCCAAGGACCTGCCCCGAGACAAAGTAGACGTGGGTGGCAAGGTGTGTGGGGGGATATGGGCAGGTACCTGTCACGGTTTTCTCCTCCAATGGTTTTTGACTTCACCCCTGAACAAGTGCAAAATCCAAAAAAACTGGTAGAATGTTTGAAAGATGTATGCCCTGACCCTGGTAATACCAGAGAACTCCACCAGCTTGCTGCACTCTGCTGGGGTCTGGCTTATGCCTATCAAATGTCAATTAACACTGCCCAGCACCCTCAAGGGGATAGGGAAGTTTCTGAATTTGATGATGAGATAACACACAGTGTGACCACCCCAGAGGACCAACCATCTCTGGTATCAGTTGCCCCTATAGTCAAGACAAAACAATGGAAATGGAAGTCAACTCATTTAGTAAGGGAAGAAGCTCCTCCTGAGGAGAGAGAGGAGGAAAAGGCAGGCAGCTCTAAAGCAGCGTCATCACAACAACATCAGGGAGAAGAGACTGAAATCATTAACGAATCAGAAACCACTTGATCTCTATCCTTGAGTGAGTTGAGAGAAATACAAAAGGATTTCAGTCGTCATCCAGGTGAGCACATCCTCACCTGGCTGCTTCGATGCTGGGACGCTGGGGCCAATAGCCTACAATTGGAAGGCAGTGAAGCCAAGCAGCTGGGATCCCTCTCTAGAGAAAGGCTCATTGACAGAGTAATTGGGAGAGAGGCACAGGTCCTCAGCCTCTGGAGACGACTCCTGGCAGCTGTGAAAGAAAGGTATCCCCTCAAGGAAGGTATTGTATATCAAGTAGGCAAGTGGGCCACCATGGTTAAAGGTCTCCAGCAACTGAGGGAATTGGCTGTGCTGGAGATGATTTATAGTGATTTAAACAACCCCCAGACACCTAAAGACCCCGATGAAGTCCAATGCACAACATCCATGTGGCGGAAGTTTGTACGAGCTGCACCCTCATCACATGCCAGCACATTGGCAGCAATGTATTGGGATGAGGGGATGGGGCCAACAGTGGATACCGTGTCCATTCAGCTTCATAAATATGAAGAAAATCTCACTGCCCCAGTACGGGCCTGCATTTCAGCTGTGGGTAGACTGTCCCAACGCTTAGAAGAACACATAACTTCCTCCTCACCTAGATGGAAGAATCTTTCAGCCATGAAGTGCCAGCATTCTCCAGCTCAAGCAAGGGAGAATCCAAGACGCACACCACGGGGTACCTTGTGGTTTTATTTACGTGACCATGGGGAAGATATGAGGAAGTGGGACGGTAAACCAACCTCGGTCCTAGCTGCTCGGGTACGTGAACTGCGAAAAGATGGAGCAACGAGAAAAAAGGCCCCTAGGAGGATTGCTGCCCCAGTTTCTGTTGGGCAATCCCCCAGAGGCAGTAGAAGGAATAGTATTACTTCTGACACTGATGAAGAGACTTCTGCTTCACATTTGGAAGAATTAATTGACAGATGCTCCAACCAGGACTAGTGGGGCCCTGCCTCTGGCCAGGTAGAGGAGAGGGATAACCGAATTTACTGGACTGTGTGGATTCGATGGCCTGGCACACTGGAACCGCAGAAATATAAAGCTTTAGTGGACACAGGTGCACAGTGTACCGTAATGCCATCAAGTCACCAAGGGGCAGAACCCATCTGTATCTCTGGAATGACAGGGGGATCCCAACAGCTAACTGTATTGGAAGCTGAAGTGAGTCTAACTGGGAATGAGTGGCAAAAGCATCCCATTGTGACTGGCCCAGAGGCTCCATGCATCCTTGGCATAGACTACCTCAAGAGAGGGTACTTCAAGGATCCAAAAGGGTACCGGTGGGCTTTGGCATAGCTGCCTTAGAGACAGAGGGCACTAAACAGCTGTCCACCTTGCCTGGTCTCTCAGAGGACCCTTCTGTGGTGGGGTTACTGAGGGTCGAAGAACAGCAAGTGCCAATTGCGACTACAACTGTGCACCGGCGGCAATATCGCACCAACCGAGACTCCCTGATCCCAATCCATGAGTTAGTTCATCATCTGGAGAGCCAAGGAGTGATCAGCAAGACTCATTCACCTTTTAATAGTCCCATATGGCCAGTGCGAAAGTCTAATGGCGAGTGGAGGCTAACAGTGGACTATCGTGGCCTGAATGAAGTGACGCCACCACTGAGTGATGCAGTGCCAGACATGCTAGAACTCCAGTATGAACTGGAGTCAAAGGCAGCCAAGTGGTATGCCACAACTGATATCGCTAATGCATTTTTCTCCATCCCTCTAGCAGCAGAGTGCAGGCCACAGTTTGCTTTCACTTGGAGGGGTGTCCAATACACTTGGAATCGGCTGCCCCAGGGGTGGAAACATAGCCCTACCATTTGCCATGGACTGATCAGGACAACACTGGAGCAGGGGGAAGCTCCTGAACACCTGAAATACATCGATGATATCATTGTATGGGGTAACACAGCGGAAGAAGTTTTTGAGAAAGGGAAGAAAATAATTCAAATTCTTCTGAAAGCTGACTTTGCTATTAAACAGAATAAGGTCAAGGGACCCGCACAGGAAATCCAGTTCTTGGGGGTAAAATGGCAGGATGGACGTTGCCATATTCCAACAGATGTGATCAACAAAATAATGATTATGTCTCCGCCGACTAACAAAAAAGAAACACAAGCTTTCCTAGGCCTTGTGGGATTTTGGAGAATGCATATTCCAGGCTATAGTCAGCTTGTGAGTCCTCTATATCGAGTTTCGAGTGGGGCCCCGAGCAACAACAGGCCTTTGAACAACTCAAACAGGAAATAGCTCGTGCAGTAGCCCTTGGGCCTGTCCATACTGGACCAGCTGTGCAAAACATACTTTACACTGCAGCTGGGGAGCATGGCCTCACCTGGAGCCTCTGGCAGAAAACCCCAGAAGAAACTCGAGGTCGACCTCTGGGGTTCTGGAGCCGGGGCTATCGAGGATCAGAAGCCAATTACACCCCAACTGAAAAAGAGATACTAATGGCATATGAGGGTGTTCGAGCTGCTTCAGAAGTTGTTGGTACAGAAGCACAGCTCCTTTTGGCACCACAGCTGCCTGTGTTACATTGGATGTTCAAAGGGAAAATATATATATATATATTTCTATAAATATAAAATATATATTTCTATAAATATAAAATATTTCTATAGATATAAAATATATCTATACCTCATGCAACGTGGAGTAAGTGGGTAGCGTTAATTACACAGCGGGCTCGAATGGGAAAACCTAATTGCCCAGGAATCCTGGAAGAGATCATGGACTGGCCAGAAGGCAGAGATTTCGGAGTGCCGACAGAAGAACTAACCCGTGCTGAAGAGGCACCACCATATAATGAGTTGCCAGAAGACAGAAAGCAGTTTGTGTTGTTCACTGACGGATCCTGCCGTGTGGTAGGGAGCCATCGGAAATGGAAAGCTGCTGTGTGGAGTCCCACACGACGAGTTGTGGAGGCCATGGAAGGGGAAGGCGAGTCAAGTCAGTATGCAGAAGTAAAAGCCATACAACTAGCCTTGGGGATTGCCGAAAGAGAAAAATGGCCAGTACTATATCTCTACACTGACTCATGGATGGTGGCAAATGCTCTATGGGGGTGGCTACAGCAATGGAAACAGAACAACTGGCAGCGCAGAGGTAAACCTATCTGGGCTGCTACCCTGTGGCAAGATATTGCTGCCCGGGTAGAAAACCTGGCTGTAAAGGTACGTCATGTAGATGCCCACATGCCTAAGAATTGTGCCACTGAAGAACATCAGAACAATGAAGAAGTGGATCGAGCTTCGAAAGTTGAAGTAGCTCAGGTGGACCTGGACTGGGGACGTAAAGGTGAGCTGTTTGTAGCTCAATGGACCCATGAAACATCAGGACATCTGGGGAGGGATGCCACATATAGATGGGCTCGTGATCGAGGGGTGGACCTGACCACTGAGGCCATCACACAGATCATCCATGAGTGTGAGACGTGCTGCAATCAAATGAGCCATGAGGGTAAAGTCTCCCTGGAACAGGGGGAGATGGCTTGGATTTCGATATGGTGAGGCCTGGCAGATTGACTACATCGGACCACTCCCACAAACCCGCCAAGGCAAACGGTACATACTCACCATGGTAGAAGCAACAACTGGGTGGCTGGAAACATATCCAGTAAACCATGCCACGGCCCGAAACACTATCTTGGGCCTGGAAAGGCAAGTGCTGTGGTGTCATGGTACACCAGAGAGAATTGAGTCTGACAATGGTAGTCACTTTCGAAACAATTTGGTCACTTCCTGGGCCAAGAGACATGGTATTGAGTGGGTGTATCACATCCCTTATCACCCACAAGCCTCTGGGAAGGTGGAGAGGTACAATGGATTGTTAAAAACTATGTTACGAGCATTGGGTGCTGGGACGTGGAAACATTGGGACATGAATCTACCAGAGGCCACTTGGCTAGTTAACAACAGGGGGTCTGAAAACCGTCCTGGTCCTGCTGAAACAAAACCCCTACACACTGTAGGAGAAGCTAAAGTCCCTGTAGTGCATGCAGGGAAGTGGATGGGGAAGTGGATGTTGACTTTTCTTCCCCTCCTCTTTGAGGAAGTGGGGAGTGAGAGAGTGGTTGTGGTGGAGCTCAGCTGCCCATCCGAGTAAAACCACCACATCCATGAATCAGTATGGAGATAGAGAACCGGCCATTTTTCTTGTTCAGCAATATCTAAAGCCAGCTGGATGGCTTTCACTTCTGCAAACTGACTCGATTCACCTTCTCCCTCAGCAGCTTCTGCAACTCGTTGTGTAGGACTCCATGCAGCAGCCTTCCATTTCCGATGCTTTCCCACAATACAACAGGACCCATCAGTGAACAGGGCATATTCTCATCTTCTGGTAGCTTGTTGTACAGTGGGGCTTCTTCAGCACGGACCACTTCCTCCTCTGGTGATATCCCAAAGTATTTGCCTTCTGGCCAGTCCATAATCACTTCCAAGATTCCTGGGCGACTGGGGTTTCCTATTGGAGCCCGCTGAGTAATCAGTGCAACCCACTTGCTCCATGTAGCATCAGTTGCATGATGTGTAGAGGGGACCCTTCCTTTGAACATCCAGCCCAGTACTGGCAGTCGGGGTGCCAGGAGGAGCTGTGCTTCAGTGTGCTTCAGACATCAGTCCTGAGGCGGGATAGTGGTGAGTTTCAGGGAGTGTGGGAGGATATGGGCAAGCATCTAGAGCAGTGGGCACCTCCGATGTTTTGGAAATTTACCCCTGAACAACTGCAAAATCCTAAAAAACTGGTAGAATGCTTGAAAAAAGGGTGTAATGACTGGCAGTTCCAAAGTGACACAACTCACTGTAACGTGCTGAGGGTCTGGCCTATGCTTATCGAGCTGCAACTGATGATACTATCAACCTAGTGACAGACCCTGCGGCCACTCCAAGTCCTGTGACAGGCCCAACGACCACTCCAACCACTACAATGGACCCTACAGCCTCTCCATCTCCTGCAGCCGCTCCAGCTCCTGCAGCTGCTCCAGCCCCTGCAGCTGCTCCAGCCCCTGCAGCTGCTCCACTTCCAGCTCCTGCAGCCACTCCAGCTCCTGTGGCTGAGCCAGAGAAAGGAGCTGTAGCAGTGCAAGTTGCCCCTGCAGAGGGTATTCCAATCCCTGTGGCAGGCCCTGTGGTTGGGTCAGAAAAATGAGCTGTAGCAGTGCAAGTTGCCCCTGTAGACAAGGTGAAAAAATGGTATAGAGACTCAGCTCGTTTAGAATGCAGAGAGTCTTCTGCTAGGTCTAGGTACCGAGAAGACGAGGAGGCTGGGCCATCAGGGATGCAGGAGGATGAAGATGAGGATGTCGAAAAATCAACACTAATTACCCGAAACCTATATGAGCGTGAGCTAGGAGATGTGCGAAAAGATTTTGGTCGCTGCATAAGTGAGCAGCTTGTCACCTGGCTTCTCCGGTGCTGGGACACCAGAGCCAATAGCGTGGAATTAGAGGGCATGGAAGCCAGGCAGCTGGGATCCCTTGCTAGAGATGCAGGCATTGACAAAGCAATTGGAGATGGAGCATGATCTTCTGGAAGAGCTGCTGCCTGTGGACAGCCCACGCCGGATCAGTTTGGCAAGGACTGCATCCCATGGGTGGGACCCCACAGCACAAGGGACAAGAGTGACCGAGAAGGAGCGGCAGAGAAGAAGTGCTGTAGACTGACCATAACCCCCATTCCCCCGTTCCCCTGCGCCGCTCAGGGGGAGGAGGTGAAAGAGGGTGGATGGGGGGGGAAGGTGCTTTTGGTTTCTTTCCTTTGTTTCTCACTTCTCTAGCTTGTTAGTAATAAGCAATAAATCTTACTTTCTCTCTATGCTGAGTCTGTTTTGCCCATCACGATAATTATTGCGCGATCTCCTAGTCCTTATCTCAATCCTTGAGCCCCTTTCATCGTATTTTCTCCTTGCTCCTCTTTGAGGAGGGGGAGTGAGAGAGCGGTTGTGGTGGCATTCGGCTGCCCACCTGAGTAAAACCACCACAATCCTTTTTGGCGCCCAACGTGGGGCTCGAGGAATTTGAGATAAGGATGATAGTTGAGAGAGGAAACGGGCAAAACACGGACTGGATGATTGTTACAAATGTAATATTGTGAAAGAATATATTTCATGTCAGTGTGGTGAAGGGACGAGGGGTGGTGTGTGTGTAAATTGTCCATCTCGTCGGTGTTGTGATGATGTTGTGTTTATTTTAGTGTGGGGAATTCTTTTTCTTTTTAATCTAAGTTTGTGAAGATTGTGATGATTGTAAAGTGAGAGAATATTGTGATTATTCTTAAATATGCTTTTCACAGAGGCGAGGGGTGGAATGTAGTGGGTTTACGTGGCAAGGTTTTGGTAGGAGGGGGGCCATAGGGGTGGCTTCTGTGAGAAGGATCTAGAAGCTGCCCCATGTTTGGTAAGGGCCCCACTACTGACCAGAGCTGAGCCAATGAGCGATGTTGTTTTGCGCCTCTGTGAGAGTGTTGTTTTAATCTTTCGGATCGTGGTCAATCGATTCATGACCAATTGAAATGGTTAAAGGAGCACACAAAGAAAATCACAGTGCAAACTAGTTGGTTTGATGACTGGTTGAAGTCTATCTTTGGAAACATGGACGAATGGTTTTTCAATTTAATCAAGGAAGGGCTTCGCTTATTGTTTTTAATTATATTAATAGTCATAGCTGCAAAAGTAATTTTTAGTTGTTTGACTAGAAAGCTTGACCAACTGATAGCAAAGGCATTTTTAGTCCAAAATAAAAACAGGGGAATTGTGGAGGAATGGTTAACTGAGATAGGACACGTAGACATGAAAAAGCTGGGAATTCACGAGCTAGACAATTATCGTACACAGCTGGTGTGAACTAATTAAAGACAAGGACACGGTTTCCTTATCTGTCTGGGAAAGTATCGAAGGGGGGACTGCAACTGCGGTCTAAGGAATGAGGAACTAGCTGACAAGATAAGGAAGTAGGATAACCAATCATGAGCTTAGCTTTTGCAATATTCATGAGCTAATTACTTCTAGAGTGTTTAAAAGGCAACTGAGCTATCCAATAAATCGAAGCTTGCTGATCACTCATATTGAGCGTCCTTGTCTTCCTTCCGTTGACAACAGCTAGCCAGGGTGGGGGGGCCGGCTGCTTGGGATAGACTGGGCATCGGGTAGTAGGTGGTGAGCAATTGCATTGTGCATCACTTGTTTGTACACATTATTAATAGTACTATTATTATTATCATTATTATTATTATTATTTTCCTGTTTAATAAACTGTCTTTATCTCAACTCACAGGCTTCAGTTTTTCTCGTTTCTCTCCCCCATCCCAGAGAGGGAGGAGGGAGGGTGAGCAAACGGCTGTGTAGTGTTTAGCTGCCGGCCAGGTTAAACCAGAACAATGTCATAAACCCTCCTTTTTCTCCTAAGCTCAAGCCACAACTCTCTGTTCAGCCAGGCCGGTCTTCTTCCGCGTCGGCTTGTATTTGGGCACGTGGGGACAGACCGCTCCTGAGCCATTAAGATTTCTTTCTTGAAGAGCTCCCAGCCTTCTTGGATTCCTCTGCCCTTCAGAACCACCTCCCAAGGGACTCTGCCAACCAGTGTCCTGAACAGCCCAAAGTCAGCCCTCCGGAAGTCCAAGACAGTGGTCTTACTGGTCCCCTTCCTGACTTCGCCAAGTATCGAGAACTCTACCATTTTGTGGTCACTCTGCCCAAGACAGCCCCTGACCACCACATCTCCCACCAGTCCTTCTCTGTTAGTGAACAGAAGTTCTAGCGGGGGCACCTCCCCTGCGTCAGGAAGCTATCTTCCACACTCTCCAGAAACCTCCTGGACTGCTTTCTCTGGGCTGTGTTGTGCTTCCAGGATATGTCTGGGAAGTTAAAGTCCCCCATAAGAACAAGCGCTGACAATTTTGCAACTTCTGCCAGCTGCCTGTAGAACTCCTCATCCGTCTCCTTGTCCTGGTTTGGGGGTCTATAACAGCCCCCCATCAGGATGCTTGCCTTGTTGGCCTTCCCGCTGATCCTAACCCATAGGGACTCAACCTTATCATTCCCAGCCTCAAGTTCCACAACATCAAAACACTCTCTAATATAGAGAGCCACTCCACCACCCCTTCTGTGCTGCCTGTCCCTTCTGAAGAGCCTATAGCCAGACGTTGCAGCACTCCAGTCATGAGAGTGGTCCCACCACATTTCCGTGATGGCAACCAAGTCATAGCCTGCCTGCTGCACAATGGCTTCCAGCTCCTCTTTTTTTGTTACCCATGCTTCGTGCATTAGTGTAGATGCACTTCAGTTGGGCCATTGCCTTCTCCCCTGGCCTTGCCATTGTTCCCCCTGGCACACCTCCAACAAGCTTTATTTCAGCCCGTCCCCCTTCTTACCCAGTTTAAAGCCCTCACAATGAGCCCTGCCAGCTCCTGGGCTAGGATCCATTTTCCCCTTGGAGACAGTTGGGACCCGTCTGTGGCCATCAGGCCGGGTGCCGAGTAAAGCGCCCCATGGTCAAAAACCCCAAAATTTCTGTGTTGGCACCAGCCTCTGAGCCACGTGTTTATCAGGTGGGCTTTGCGTGTCCTCTCTGTACCCCTCCCTGCCACTGTAGGGATGGACGAAAACACCACCTGTACTCCCGCTCCATCCACTAACCGTCCCAGCCCCCTAAAGTCACGTTTGATAGCCTTCAGGCTTCTCTCATCAATGTTATCACTGCCAGCCTGGACTATCAGTAGTGGGTAGTAATCAGAGGGGCAAACCAAGTTGGGAAGCTTTCCGGCAACATCCCTGACCCTGGCCCCAGGGAGGCAGCAGACTTCCCTACGGGTTGGATCTGGCCGACAAATAGGGCCCTCCGTTCCCCTGAGAAGGGAGTCGCCTACAACAATTACCCTTCTTTCTTTCTTGGTGGAGCCAGTCTTGAGGCGTGGAGTGGACTTCTTCATCCTAAGCATCCTCCTGGGTAGACTTTCTACCACATCCTCACCCACCGCTCTCAAGCTCCAGGGGCTCAAACCTGTTGCATAAGGGCACCTGGGAAGGTGGGGCAGGTAGGGGGGTGCATTGCCTGCAATGTTGAGCAGGGACCTGTCTCCATTCCTCCTCAACTCCTAGGTCCCCTCCCTCTGCCCGACAGCGACAGGACAGGGAGTCCACCCCCATTTGGGGAGTCTCGCTCCGGTGCCTCTCCTTCAGGCCTTACAGGGAGTTGTTCCACCAGTCTATCTCCCGTTCGCACTCCCTGATGGCCCTCAACCTCTCCACGTCCTCCTTGAGTTCTGCAACCAGGCAGACCAGGTCATCCACCTGCTCACACCTCACACACACAGTATCTCTGCCTCCCTCAGATGACAGCAGCAGGCTCTGGCACTCCCTGCATCCAGAGACCTGAACTGCTGCATTTTTGAGTGGGCAGTCTGTCTGGGTGGCTACAGACTTTCTAGAGCGAGGTCTCTGCCTAGCGTAGACCATCGCGGCCTAGCTAGTGGTAGACAGCCGTTAGGTGAGTTGTTCTTAGGGGCGGGGGGGGGGGACACGCTCTGCCCTCCCTGCCGCGAACTGCCTTGCGAACTGCCTCACAAACTGCCGTGCCGCACCCCGCCCTGTTTGCCCGTCCCGGTCGCCGCGCTCCCTAGGGGCTGCTTTTGAACGGCCGGGGAGGAGGCGCTGCTGGCTCTGCCTACACCTCGTCAGCCTCCCTCGCGAGGGCTGCTGGGTCGTGGCGGCTCCCTCGGCTGCCTCGAGTGGCCTCGGTGCCGGAAAAGAAGCCCTGCCTGTCCCGATCCCCCCACTCCGCTGCAGAACGCAACTGCCCCGGAGCCGATCACCTCAGCAAGTCTCGGCACTTAGCCAAGTTGAACCTCATCCCACTGGCCTCTGCCCATCAATGCATCCTGTCCAGGTCCCTCTGCAGGGCCTTCCTACCCTCCGATAGATCGACACTTCCCCCCAGCTTGGTGTCATCTGCAAACTTATTGAGGGTGCATGCAATTACCTCGTCCAAATCATCAATAAAGATATTAAAGAGGATGGGCCCCAACACTGATCCCTGGGGAACACCACTGGTGAGCAGTCACCAGCTAGATTTCACTCCATTGTTAACTCCAAATAATACAGGTGCAATATAATGTAATATAGGTTAAACTGCATTTAACTGCAAAGAATATTGGTGCAGAACTGTTTCCCATTTCTAAACTGTTGGGCATTGCTCTCAGCAGGCATGGAGACACTGTAACAGAGCAATTAATTCTCTGGTCATGAGGACAACTTGGTATTCCCAATGTGGTGAAACCCCTGGGGGTGAAATAACTGGAGAAGGACCAGCAGGTCTCTGGAAAACCCCAAGGTTGTGTTGGCTTCTATCAGGAATAGTGTAACCAGCAGGATCAGGGAGGTGATCCTGTACTCTGTACTCCTGTACCCCTGTACTCTGCTCTGGTGAGGCTGCACCTCAAGTTCTTGTTGTGGTTTAACCCGGCCGGCAGCTAAGCACCACACAGCCGTTCGCTCACCCTCCCCCCTCCCTCTCTGAGATGGGGGAGAGAATCAGAAAGAAATGAAAGCCAGGGGGTTGAGATAAAGACATTTTATTAGGACAGAAAAGAAAAATAATAATGATAATAGTACTACTACTACTAATGTGTACAAACAAGTGATGCACAATGTAATTGCTCACCACCTGCTGACCGATGCCCAGTCTATCCCTGAGCAGCCGCCCCCC
>MU016688.1:20193-44978 GCA_011076525.1 Nettapus auritus | reverse complement strand
AGTGTTTCATCAAAAAGATGTTTCCCATCTTATTTATAAGCTCTTTTTAAGTACTGAAATGCTGCAGTAAGGTTTCCTTTCTTTTTCAGACTGAACTGGCCCATCTCTCTCAGCCTTTTTTTCAGAGGTGAAATGCTCCAGCCCTCTGATTATCTTCATGGCCCTCATCTGGACCTGTTCTAACAGCCCCACATCCTTCTTCATCACATACATCAACACAAAAAGGAGGACTAAGGAGAATCTCCATCCTTTATTGGATGCAGGGGGAAACTTAGTTACAAGAGATGAGGAAAAGGTGGAGGTGCATAATGCCTTCTTTGCCTCAGTCTTTAGAGGCAATACCGGTTGTTCTCTGGATACCCAGTTCCCTGAACTGGTGGAAGGGGATGGGGAGCAGGATGTGGCCCTCACTATACACGAAGAAATGGTTGGTGACCTGGTACGGCACTTGGATGTGCACAAGTCGATGGGGCCGGACGGGATCCACCCGAGGGTACTGAGAGAACTGGCAGAGGAGCTGGCCAAGCCGCTTACCATCATTTATCAACAGTCCTGGCTATCGGGGGAGATCCCAGTTGACTGGCGGCTAGTAAACGTGACACCCATCTACAAGAAGGGCCAGAGGACTGACCCGGGAAACTACAGGCCTGTCAGTTTGACCTCAGTGCCAGGGAAGTTCATGGAGCAGATTATCTTGAGAGTCATCACACAGCACTTGCAGGGCAAGCAGGCGACCAGGCCCAGTCAGCACGGGTTTATGAAGGGCAGGTCCTGCTTGACGAACCTGATCTCCTTCTATAACAAGGTGACACGCTTAGTGGATGAGGGAAAGGCTGTGGATGTGGTCTACCTTGACTTCAGCAAGGCTTTTGACACCGTTTCCCACAGCATTCTCCTCAGGAAACTGGTTGCTCTTGGCTTGGACTGGTGCACGCTTCGTTGGGTTAGAAACTGGCTGGATGGCCGGGCCCAAAGAGTCGTGATAAATGGAGTCAAATCCAGTTGGAGGCCGGTCACTAGTGGCGTTCCCCAGGGCTCGGTGCTGGGGCCGGTCCTCTTTAACATCTTCATCGATGATCTGGATGAGGGCATTGAGTGCACCGACAGTAAGTTTGCAGATGACACCAAGTTAGGTGCGTGTGTCGATCTGCTCCAGGGTAGGAAGGCTCTGCAGGAGGATCTGGATAGGCTGCACCGATGGGCTGAGGTCAACTGCATGAAGTTCAACAAGGCCAAGTGCCGGGTCCTCCACCTGGGGCGCAATAACCCCAAGCAGAGCTACAGGCTGGGAGATGAGTGGTTGGAGAGCTGCCTGTCAGAGAAGGACCTGGGAGTGATGGTTGATAGTTGGCTGAATATGAGCCAGCAGTGTGCTCAGGTGGCCAAGAAGGCCAACAGCATCCTGGCCTGTATAAGAAACAGTGTGACCAGCAGGGCTAGGGAGGTGATCGTCCCCCTGTACTCGGCTCTGGTGAGGCCGCACCTCGAATACTGTGTTCAGTTTTGGGCCCCTCGCTACAAGAAGGACATCGAGGTGCTTGAGCGAGTCCAGAGAAGGGCGACGAAGCTGGTGAGGGGCCTGGAGAACAAGTCCTACGAGGAGCGGCTGAGGGAGCTGGGATTGTTCAGCCTGGAGAAAAGGAGGCTCAGGGGTGACCTTATCGCTCTCTACAGGTACCTCAAAGGAGGCTGTAGCGAGGTGGGGGTTGGTCTGTTCTCCCACGTGCCTGGTGACAGGAAGAGGGGGAATGGGCTTAAGTTGCGCCAGGGGAATTTTAGGTTGGATCTTAGGAAGAACTTCTTTACCAAAAGGGTTGTTAGACATTGGAACGGGCTGCCCAGGGAAGTGGTGGAGTCCCCATCCCTGGAGGTCTTTAAAAGTCGTTTAGATGTAGAGCTTAGGGTTATGGTTTAGTGGGGACTGTTAGTGTGAGGTCAGAGGTTGGACTCGATGATCTTGAGGTCTCTTCCAACCTAGAAATTCCGTGATTCTGTGATTCTGTGATTCTTGTGCTGGAAGCCCCCGATCTGGACGCAGCACTCCATGTGGAGCTTCACAGAGGGGAACAGTCACTTCCCTCCACCTGCTGGCAACTCCTCCGTTTATACAGCCCAGGATGCAGTTGGCCTTCTGGGCTGCAGGAGCACACTGCTGGCTCATGTTGTGCTTTTCATCTACCAGAACCCCCAAGTACTTTTCTGCAGGCTTCTCTCAATGAGTTCTTTTCCCAATCTGTACTTATGTCTGGGATTCCCCCCTATGTGGGTGCAGCACCTTGCATTTTGACTTGTTGAACTTATTTAGGCTGACATGGGCCCATTTTTTTTTTTTTTAGCTTATCCAAGTTCTTTTGTATGGTGTCCCATCCTTCTGTTGAATATCTTTATCAATGACATAGACAATGGGATTGACTGCACTACTCAGCTTGACGTTATCTGCAAACTTGCTGAGGGTGCACTGAATCCCATTTTCTCTGTCATTGATAAAGACATTAAGCAACAGTGGTCCCAAGACAGACCTCTGAGAGACACCACTCATCTGTAGCCTCCACCTGGACATAAACCACCACTCTCTTGGTGCAACCTTCATGACAGTTCCGTATTAACTCAGTGGTCCACCCTTCAAATCCATATCTCTCCAATTTGGAGATCAGGATGTCATATATAACCATGCTGAAAAACTTACAGAAGTCCAGGTGGATGACACTGGTCTGTGTTCCCTTGTTGCATTCCCTGTAACTGTCAGGAATAACAGGGAA
Source organism: Nettapus auritus (assembly GCA_011076525.1). NCBI lineage: Eukaryota > Metazoa > Chordata > Aves > Anseriformes > Anatidae > Nettapus > Nettapus auritus. The sequence continues at coordinate 42,219 of MU016688.1, read as the reverse complement.
ACTTAGATCTATAGTTTTTTTACCTATTTTTTTTACTTTCCCCATCTTGCAGAGATTTCACCAGCCCATTACCCCACTTTGACACATGTATGCTTGCACTGGGAGCTGGAGAGATGTATAACAGGCTAAGTGTCGTAGAAGAAAGTAGTTGTCCTGATTTAGTGTGATAGTTAGCTAGTTTAAAATTGAGGATGTACAGAAGACTCATTATGTGCAAGCTTATTATGTGCATCCTTATCCTTCATCATTTTATTCTATGGTTACCTACTTTTTGAGCAGTCTTTGAATTAAGATAGGAATCCTGCGTGGCAAGGTTTTACATCTTCATTATATGAATCTATATATCTCAGTGATTTGCAGGTAATTGAAAAACAACTCTTCTGAGTTAGGTAATCATATACAATTGGAATGGAATTTGGAATATTTTCTCTGTCCTCTCATTTTTATTCCAACCAGTAAACAGGGAAGAGAGCACCAGGGTTGGATGAAAAGACTACTTTTAGAAGTGCTTATGTGCTACAAAGTGAATGCGTTGTAAATAAGTTGGTTTTTATCTAAATAACTAAAATAGTGTGGTTGTCAATGATTTTTTATTTTTTTTTATTTTTTTTTTTTTTTAATACATTGATCTCTTCACTTACACACATGCACAGATGGAGGGGGTGAGAATTAATGGAGTTCAAACTGCCTTCAATTTGTTAGAAATTATTAACTTGATTTACATTAGTGGAGAGAAAAATCCAGAGGTATCTGTTTGACTGAGACTTTATATAATTCAGAATTCCTTGTTAATTGTCTCTGTCAAATATTTATGGGGAAATATTTTTGTCACTTTGAAGAACTGACTTTGTAAGGCTGCGTTTTTAAGACCTTGAAGGTTGTTCAATCTTTTCCACAGCTCAGCTTATGCCATAAAGATATATATATACTTCATTTTAAAACACACACACATACACACTGTCATGTACATCACTAGCTTTATATGCAGCACAGATTATCTCTGTATAGCATCACTTTAATTTTTGAGGAATAATTCCAGTCTTGATGACTCAACAAAAATTTCTGCAGAATTTAGTCTTCCTTGACCTCCTTTTTTTTTTTTTTTATTTTTTATTTTGTTTAATCTCTTATTTCTAAAACGTAATTTAATACCGTGCCATGTGCTGTCTTATTTGTATTTAAGGATGCTTACCTACCTGAGCAATGTATGAATGAGCTAAAATGGGTTTTGTCTAACCAGAGCAGTAAAGAGCTCAGATTAAGTTGGAGAACCTTGTTTACCTTAATTATACCCACCTTGATTAACACCTCTATGAGCTTCATTGAACAGAGTTATCTTAGTTTCTTCTTATTATAGCATAGAACAATATTTTCTAGAAAATGTTACAGGATAACACAGGATTTTAAACCTTTTTGATTACTTTACCTCTTCTGCTCTCCTGCCAGTAGTGGACAACTCAAAGAGGGCAAGCACAAGCATTTCTTTGCACTAGGTCCATGCCCCTGCAAGCTTTGGCCTTCTCATGTGGCATGCATTGAAGAGGGTGCTGGGGAACAGGGCTCAGTCATGGCCTTCTCTGTACCTGGAGAGAGCACAGATAGAACTGACCTACTGGACAGTAAAATCAATCTAGCTGTGTTTGTGCTAGGTTGCTAACATGCGAACAAAACCTGTTAGCATCATCTGTGAAATTAAATTGCTCTCCTTTGTCCATTCAGCAATGTCTTGGATATCCTGGCAGAGCTGTATGGAGAGTCTTGTGTGGCCAGGCTACGATTTGCCTGGGAGCTAGGAAAGGAATTTTTCACAGTGATGTAGAATTCAGTGCCAGTTTATCAAATCTGTATAAAATTACTGCTGTTAACATTAATGTGCCCCCCCTCAGCCAGCTCATCACATAGTCTTGCCTCCAGAGACTTGCATGTTCTTCCGGCTCCTAAGCCACTGCACCTGCTAGCCAGCTAGCTGAGCTTGATCTTCGTGGGTGCTTGCTCACTTGTGTACTGGCACTGCCAACTGCTGGCATGTGGGCCTCTAGTCCCTGGAGGTCCTCCAGTGGTTGGCACTTGGTTTCACTCTCTTTTGCCTCTTCAGCTGATGGCAGCCAAATACACAAGGCCCCAGCTCACCCTCCCACCACCAGCTGCTCTCACCCAGATCTGCACTTACTGCAGCTGCTCAGAAGCCTCTGGTCCATGGTCTGACCTCAGCAGCTGTACTCAGACCCCATGCACACATGCATGCAGAACAGAGGCCTCACTCAGGAAAAGGTTAGAAGGGAATTTGAAGGACAGACTTGCTGACCGGGGCCAGGGCATGGCCATTTGTTCCATCCCTTCTGCCTTTGGTTCATACCCTACACATCTCATAATAAGTTTTGTGCAATCCAAAAATGTGCTTCCCTGAATGATATAATGTGTCCCATATTCGTAGGCAGTAATTGCCCTGTATTAGATTTGGCTGTGACGGAGTCAATTTGTTACAGAGCTTCACTTTGGATTTGTTTCAGAAGCAGTGTTGGTAACAGATCAGTATTTTGCTGAGCAGTAGTTGCACAGCATCAAGGCTTTCTCTTTTGCACAGTCTACCCATTCCCAGAGACTGGCTGGAATGGGATGTGAACCTGGAAGGGAACGCAAACCTGGAGAACTGATCCAGACACACAAAAGGGTTATTCTCGGGTCATGGCCTGCAAGACAAATTGAGAGAGGGGTGGTTTAGGGAGGCAGATGTTTCTCAGAGAGACTACCTTGGCATCAGTCAGCCTGTGGGAGGTGGTGAGCAATTATGTTTGCATTACTATATATCGATATCGATATCGATATCGATATCTATATCTATATCTATATCTATATCTATATCTATCATTTATATCTATATCTATATCTGGGGGGTGCAGTCAGTTTATAACACTTTATCTTTCAGTCCTTCATCTGTTTTGCCCCTGCTTCAGCATGGGATCCTTCCTCATCCAGGGTTCAGGGTTACATGGACTCTCTTGAGAAACAAATATTCTCTTCCTGCAGTACTACCTTTTTTTTACTTTTTTTTTTTTTTTTTTTTTTTTTTTGAGTGTGTATGTGACATTGTACTATTTATGGTTACTTACCATATCCTCTGTAGATGCTGAAAAATAACTGTCTGATTAATATGTTTTCCAGAGGGAAAAATCTATGTTGCTTTTTTATTATTTGAATTCTGAAGTGTTGTCCTTAAACTGAATAATGACATCAAACATGCCAGCACAAGCAGAGGTATATGATTTGTGTTCTCTCTATAACAGCAAATAACAAATATTAGAGGGACATTTATATATATATATATTTAAATAAATCAATTGAATCTCTAACACTAGTCCTGTAGTCATGGTCATGCATTGGAGCTCTGTTTAGCTTTCCATATTGTGCCTGCAGATAAAAGGTAATGTAGCACTTTTTTTTTTTTTTTTTTTTTTTTTTTTTAATGGGACATGATGGAATTTCAGTGCATGAACCTCCCTTCCTCACCAGTTTTATAGCTGCACAAAAGTATTACAGTTCACAATGATGGAGTAATCCCTAACTCATAAAAGCCTATGCTAAAAGAGATCCATATCTGAAGCTCTCATTCCGTGAGGCATGTAAGCAGGAAGGTATTCATATGGGATCAGTTAAAAAGAGGATTCGCAGTGGAAAGTCAGATCAAAATCATTAACCGCCTTTAAGACAAACAGGCTTCAGACTTCAATTCCACAGAGACTTTTTAAAGATAAGCCTGTTTTCCTTATTCATGAATAAACCCACAGAATTCTTCTTGCAAGAGAGGCATATTTTGGATCATAGGCTCATTCTATCTCTACCTACAGAGAAAGTAGGGAGAGAAAAATAATTGACTTGCTACAGGCCTAATATGTGAAAGGATCCCAAATATACAAATGCAACAACAATAAAATTCCTAGTTCCCCTTTTGGTGATTTTGCAGTTTTTATTTTTTTATCTGCCAGTCTATCTATCTATCTATCTATCAATCATCTATCTATCTATTTCTTCATTTAGTTTTTCACTATGGAGGTAGCACTTTCCTATGACTAGGAAAATAAAAGGAAATAAACAAAATCAGGAAATGTATTTTTGAATATACACCAATAAAGATGTTATGCCTTCACTACAGCTGTTTTTCCCTTAGGGATGGGATTTACTAAAGTATTGCTATTTGGATTTTTATTGTTATTTTTTGTAGCCCTTTTTTTGAAGGGCTATATGTGTCTAAGTTAGGTGATGAAGATAAAATTATCCAGTGTGGGTCAGAAGCTCATATACATTTTATTTTTTATTTATTATTATTATTATTATTATTATTTTATTTTTATAGGCTTTTTCTTTTCCTTCCTTTTGGTTAAAGATGATTTTCAAAGCATCCTCACATGACACAGATCAACAGGGGATTCAGTTCTATTAAAGGAGATCTTTAGAATGAAATCAGCTGTGGAATGTTTTACAAATGTGGTTCAATAAACTCCCTATAATTTCAAAAAGAAAATGGTGCATACAGGAGTACCCGGGGAATTAACATAAACAGTGTTTCACTTGGATTCATACAAGAAGGACCTCTGGGAGAGTAAGATACTTTTCAAATAGCCTGTGGGGGAAAAAATAAATAAATAAATAAATAAATAAATAAATAAATAAATAAACAAACCAGAGTCTCTTTCTAGGGTTCTAAAGAACAAAATTTGCATATTAATAGAAGATTACAGTGCCCATCGAGTATTCTTTAGCTGTTGCTTTCTCTTGTCTATTTTGCTTTTCATATAAACATCTTTCGTAATAAAAAGAAACTCCTGCATCTTCAGTTATTGCATTGAATCTCCAATGTTTCATATTACAATAGCACACATGATTTTTATGTTTAAACCTATTTGAAAAATGCTCCCTGGATTCTCTATTAACTATTTTTTCCTGTCTTTGCATTCCTTTCCTCTTCAAGTTTTATCTGACCTTTTTAGTAGGGTCTGAGTGTTTTTAAAGGCTAATTTCCAAGTAGCTTTGGGTGCAATCACAGTCATGTTTTTAGATATGATCTGTATAGTTTATTCAATTTTGAATTCTAGATTCAATGACTAAATAGCGCCTGAAGTGGAAATCTACTGTTTGACTAGGTCCAGATGGAGTGTTCTGTTCTGGAGTGTTCAGCCAACAGCAAAAACCTTAGTGTTTAAGCAAGCTAAAGTAAAGAAGTGTGGACTAGGTTAGTGGGACTTGAACTATGGACATGAGTAGCCTCAGCAAATAATATTTTCAATGCTGTTGTATGTTGAGTTTTAGAGAGCTGTTAGCAGCTGTGCCCCTCACTATGAATATACAATTCTATATAAAGTGTTTTTAAAAATAATTTTCAACAATTACCTTAGATTTAGGTGATGCTACTTTTAAAGCTTTATTTAAAGTTTGGAGAAATAGGTGAATAAGAAGTCACGTAATGTTGGTCTGTTTCATAGATCATGTTTCATCTCACAGTGCACAACATTAAAATGAGTTTTGGGATGGCAGAACTCCTTCAGTTTCTTTACACACTGCATACAGGGGAGCTCCCAAAGTCTAAGCCTCATCACAGGATCAAAGTATTCCCCAGTCTTTCCCAGCTATGTAAGGCAGAGAGGTCTTTGGTCACTCACTGGTGATGGTTTTCTGCGGTGGCAGCACTTTCATTCCTACTGTCAATGACTTTTTTTTTTTTTTTTTTCAAGTCCTTGTATTTACCTTGCTCAATTTCCTGCTTGCAGCTGTTCCCAGGGATTCCACAAGGCTTTTTCTTGATCTCCCTCTGACTTTGTAGTGACTCTTCTTACCTGTAGGTGAAAAGGGCATTATTTTTTGCTGATTCTTTCTGAGCTCACCTGTTTACCTTTCCCACCAAAGGAGCCGTGGTGTACAGGCAGAAATTGTTTCCAGCAAGTCTCACAGTCCCATGAGTGCAATTGCAGGCATGATGGATGAATGGAATCTTAAAGTCAGGATTTGTACAGTGAGACTAAGATATCTTGCTCTCCAGGGACTATGGTTGTGGTGAAGGGCATTATGCAACTCTAGCTATTTTGTGGGTTTTTGGAAGTCATCAGTGCAGTTTCTGTCACATTGATGCCAGTTCTGCAAATTAGATAGTAAAGGAACAGCACACAAAGTAAAGGCAAAATCAGTTGTTTTCTTGCTTGTCGCACTTCACTATCCGAATTAAATTGAGATCAAGACCTCAGAGACAGAATCTGAAAAAAAAAAAGTGTTCAGAAAAATTTTGATAGCAATCTCTTGAATTTAATGACAACAGAGATTCTTGAAATAAATTACTATAAAGACAAGTTCCATGCATTCACTTTGTAGTTGTACTTAGGGGAAGCTGAGTCCCCAAAAGGAGTTTAGTGGAGTCCTTAATATGAAGTCAGGAAGTTTCAGGAGAGGCAAATATATACTCAACTGGTGTACATATACTGCTTGCTCTGCTGAGACAGCTGTTTGTGCAATTTCATGGGCACTTTGTGAAAATGGATCATCGGTCTTTCACTTTTTTTTTTTTTTTTTTTTTTTTTTTTTTTCTTTTTCTTTTTTTTTTTTTTAACTGACCAAGCTTGCAAACTGCACTCTGAAAAGGTTTCAGTTTTGGAAAGGGGCCTTTATCTACTTCACAGCTGATGAAATTGTAGTAGCCCAGGGAATGTGGTATGGCTAAATAGGTGACATTGCTTAAAGAGGTAAGCTGCTATGAACTCCTACAATAATGAAAGGACCTTTGTTCCATGTATGACTATTTAAAGTTTTATTGCTTTAATGAAAATAAAATGCTGTTGCTACACTTTAATGAAAGGGCTTCAGTCTCTCTCTTTTTTTTTTTTTTTTTTTTCTGGCAGAATGTGTGGGTAGGTACCAAATTACACAGGAGAGACACCATGAGAAAGAGTTGTTAGAAAAACCTCAGAAGTGTTTTATCAGAGGAAGAGTTGTATGTGATTGCTGTGTGGGAGTGTGATAGAGAATCTGAGCCAGATTTTGCAAATAATTTTGTTTCTCTTTGAATTTGATTTTAGGTTCCAGAGAATAGTGAAGACAACTCCTAGTAGAAAAGTATTCCTGTGTTTTAGTCCATTCATTCAAATCAAGGTGGAATACCTGACACATTAGAACACCCTGTCTAAAGAGGTCTCTGTGCCAGACATTTCAGTGCTTTCTGTTTGTGCTGCTTTTAAACTGCAGTGCATTTGGATGACAAAAGTTTTTAATTAGTAGAAAGAATTATTAATCTTACTGAGAAGCAGCCCTTCTGTTTGTTTCTATTGTCTTGCAATGACTACAACACTTTTAATAAAATGACAGGCTTAGTTTGAAACATCTTGACAAGCCAGACCAGAAAAGAATCTCTGTCCAATGGAGTTGTCAGTCTGACTGATCTCATATAAAACTGGTGGTGTAAGTGTTCTAGAGAGGTTGACGTGAGTGAAGCTCTATGGTAGGACTTTCACTCAGGGAACTAATAGATCTGCAGAGGAAACGTGAAAAGAAAGGCAGTATAAACTAACAAAAGCTAATGTATTCAGATTTCATAGATGTTTTGTTTCTGGTTTGTCTGGCCTTTTATATATCCAATAGTTTTTGTAGGTAATCACTACAAAAAATCACTAGTATCACTACAAAAAATCACTAGTATCACTACAAAATCACTACAATTCACTAGATATGTGACTATCTTCAAATAGATATGCTCTATTTTTTGATAGAGATTTTGGTAAATATTTGATACATTTCTAATAGATGATCACAATGCTCCTCTTGTCTGTTCTTTCTTCTGATCCGGTCATAATGAGAGCATTAGTATCCATCCAAAGTTGTCTTGTCTGGCCCCATAGATTGAACTATTCTTCCCTTAGAAGGGTAACCCCTCAGCTAATCTGTAGTATTTTCTCAGCCTGAGGAGGCATCATTAATTTATGTTATTGATTTCCAGAGTAGAGGCGATGTACCAACTATGCCAATGAGCATTCAATATACAGTGAAGCAGGAAGGTGACATTTTGAACAGGGTAGTTTCATGCTTTGAATTCCTGTATCACTCTTGACTGTTTTAGACTCTGATTTCAGGAAGCACCTTGTTCTACATATAGCTGTTCTGTAGCATATGTTGCCATGAGATATGCTGAAGTCTCTAATCCCAGGCTTTAGCAAAACACTAGGTGAAACTCTAATCTCTCTGAGGGGCCCTTAGGGACACTGCTGTGAGGACAGTGCTTGAGGCAGATGCATGAGCCATAGTAACTAGTATTAATGGGTGAGGAGGTGGCTAGAGGCAACCCACTGCCTTCAGGAATCCAATTTTGCAGTTCTTTGAAAACAAAGTTTTAATTTCCATATCTTCAGTGAAGACGATGATCATTTTCTCTCTGTCAGTGTCAAATGTAGTCAGTGTACTTCCGTGTTTCCTGCATCACATGAAATATAGTAATTTAGCCATATAGTCTGCATATTTTAATATTTTCTCGTGCTAGAAACCATTACATGATCATAATTTTATTCTCAACAACATAAAATAATAATAATAATAATAATAATAATAAAGCAAGATAAAAAGTAAACCTTGTCAGTTGTCTGAACTTATGTTACCCAGGTAGATTTTTGATAGCATTATTGCAATATTTTATTCAGTGATATTAAGCTGGTAGATTTAGCTCTATCATTCTGAAACCTGTACAAGTAAAGGTTAGAGCAGAAGTCAGGCTCCCATCTGCTATTAGGTTTGTAATGCTTAATATAATAAGATTAGTGCTGTCTTTAATGTTAAAAATAGAATGGGTTCTTACATATATTCAGCTCATGACTTGAGTGTCTCAAACTACTTCGTAAGACTTATTTAATTAAACTTTATTATACCCTAAAGATAATGGATAAAAGGACTTTTATCTTTTGATGTAACACCTTATAGTGTATAGAATAACCTTCTTGTCTCCTTTTTTTGTGTGCGTGTGTTAAACAGCTTCTAATGTTACAAGCAATTGCTGAAAATGTAATCTGTATAGTCATTTCACTATTGGCTTTTTACGGATTGTCCTGAAATAACTTGAGAATAAACATATGCAAATGTACTGCAAAAGAGGTTTATTGTAGTTAGAATGTAAAGATTTTCTTTAATATTATTTAAATTCTTTCTTAAGAGCCATCTGGGTAACTGAGGTTTTGACTCCCAAGGATGAATTTAGCAGCTTCTCTACTTAACCAAAGCCCAGCATGTATTGGCTAGTGACAGACCAGTTGGAAGTCTTTAATTTGTATTTAAAGAAGAAAAGATCAATGGTTTTTCATGGTATCTTAAGACGCACAATACAGCCTGTACTACTGAAGTTTTTCCCTACCAACAGGATGCAGGCAGAGTAAAAAGACGGAAATAACAATAGTGCAAACTGATGTAAAACACTAAAAGAGAAGGATCCAGTCAACTCAGAAAATTTTCCCAGATATTTTTCCACGAGATTTTTACAGTTATTTAGGCATGCTCTACATCAAAGACCTAAGGTTAAGAAATATCTAAATCTAACTGTGCAACCTTAGGGAACAAGACATTCTCTTTGGAAGTTGATTGCTTTCCTATAGAAGCCATTATCTTTGGTTTTTTACAGCTTCTGATGATAGCTCTGCTAAAACTTCTAAGTAATTCAATAAAGATCATACAGTACTCTCTTCTCTACATTTGCTTCAGTAGCTGTATAAGGAGTTCTTTGTTTATGATTCAGGCAGTGGGCTAAAATGTTCACCTGCCTTCACAAAATTAGTTTTGTGATAACAATAGCATCCTACATTTCAATAGTGTAAGCGGTCAATCTAAAGTTTTCCATGGGTCCAGCGGTCTTTATCCCCAGAGCTCTTTATTTGGCTGTTTTCATTCATACATTCCGCCCTAAGGTTCTATACTTTTTTTTTTTTTTTTTTTTTTTTTTTTTTTTTTTAATTCCATGCCAGGTGAAAAAGAAAAATCAGAGCATCTAGGTTTTATTGTACATTTCTCAGTTTTAGCTTCCCTCTCCCTCCCTTTCACTTAGCCTAATCACTAATATAGCACACATTGCATTAACACTACAAGGATGAATACCTCAGAGGGAGGCCATCCATTTTTGCACATGTGAATCTATTAGACACTGATGTAACAAGAGGGCAAGAGTGAATCATAAAAGAGACTTTGTACCACAGAGATAAAATTCTGAATTTAGCAGAAACACTCACTTGACAAACTCTAGTGAACTTAGTTTTTCTATCTTCTTTTCAGGAAGAGAATAATTTCTAAATTCTGAATTTTCTGAATGATGCAATGAGCAAAAGCTGATTCCAAAATATAAATTAGCTCCTCTGTACATGATCTCCTTATCTATACTGTATATCACTTTCTCTGTTGAAAACTTTTGTAAATGTATGCATGCTAAAAGAAACCCAAGCAAAATTATTCTGCCTCAAGAATAAATTCTATGTATGAAATAGATTACTATCATGTTATATCTGATATTTCTGCAATCATTCGACATTATGAAGTGTGTATCAGCTCTGCAGTTTATCTGATTCGTTAAGAAGGGACAGAGGCCACCTTGTTTTTCAGTGAAATTTGAATTTATGAATCAGACACAAATAATACCTTCTGTACATTTTCATTATTTTGTTGAAATTAATAAAATAATGACAGTACATGTAAGAAAAGTTTTCTAATTCCAGACATCTGTGAATAAATCTTCATCACATTCTGTTAATAGCAAGTTGATGTGTTAGGAAAAAGAGCAGTTCAGAAATTTAGTTTTCCTTTAATAACAAAGGGAATAAAGAAAAGCAGAGAGAGAAATTTTTGAATAATCTTTTGTAACAGAACTACTCTTGCAAGCTAATATTTGGAAGAGTTTAATATAATAAGCAAGCTAAAAATACAAGACATATGTCTGAGAAGTTTAAAAATAAGCTTAATAACAAAATCTTCTCATTGGAAGATGTGGTGAGATCTATTCATTGATGTAATCTGTGAGGAAATATATATAACACCTGTGGTGTCTCTTCAAAGTCCATGCATAAACCAATACTAGGTAGATCTCTTACACTAAAGGCAACATTTCTATTTCTTGAGACTCTAGGTTGATTGACATGTGATTTGCAAGTGATGCAGATTTTTAACAAAAAATGGGATAGCTAAGGTAAATTTTTAGGTGTTAGGATATGGTAAACAACTATAAAATACATCACAATATATGTATAACAGCCAAAATCTACTTATCTTCTTGTACATAGTTGAAGGAGCCTTATCAGATCTAGTGCCTTATATATATGTATTTACGAATGTTTAACAAAAGTACTCTGATGCCTGAAGCTCTAAGCCGTAGGAGACCAATGGACTTTGGACTTCTAATCCAGAATATTTTATAGATTCCTCAGCCATTGATAGGTATTTTGATCACCAGGGAAGAAAGATAGTTTGTTTTCCCTAGTGTGTCTTGCTGCCAGCACTGAGAAATATTTAATATTGAAAACTCTGGGAACCAGCTGGGAACCAGATCCAAACATGGTGGAAGAGAATTAAGTGCTGGACTTGTGCCTGGAAATGGCGGAGTCAGTAGTGAAAATATTCTCTGGGCCATCTAATTACACCAAGATCCATAGATATTGTTTTATCCTTCTTTCCTCTCTTTTTCTGTCCCATTCTCTTACCTGCATAGATCAGAAAATGAACAGTTGTTTGGCTGAATTTAGAGTCACTTTAATGTTGACTGTTTTGTGTTGTGTTTTACAGTATCACAATACTATATGATCCATCAATGACAAGGATTTTTTTTTTTTTTTAATGTAAAAGTTGCAAAAACTTATTAAACTATCTGACAGTAAAATTGGGTAATTTGTACTCAAGAAGAGAGAGAGTAAGTAAGAAGAGAGAATTAAATGAAGAACCCAGTATTGTGGGTGTGTTCTTAACAATCAGTCTAGGCAACACTGAAAAAGTTCCAGGGAAGTAGATAAATTATGTTAATACTCAAGAAGTAAATAAGAAGAATATATTTTGTATTGCTTGACAACAGAAGTTTAAATAAAATTCATTCTACCACAGATAAATGTGAACTCAAAGAAAGATCTGAAGTTCTTTGTTCTGAGAAACAAAGATTTAAGTTACAAAATGGACTGTGGTTTCATGGATTATGGTGACCATGGATGGGAGATAGGTGGACTAACTGAAATTATATAACAAAAGCTCAGAAATCAAACAGTTTCAGTGTAGAAATATAGTGAGTAAGAAGGAGTAACATTTCTGAATATAAAAATTGCAATAATATTAATAATATTCTGTGTCCATTCCTTATGCCAAATTCCAGAAGAGTCTTTGTAAAATGTGTGAGACCGTGCCGTTAGTCACTCACTAAAGAAGATCAATCTACTTAGCTTAACTGAGAGCAGTCTAGCCTACAGGCATCTAGAGGATACATTTCTGATAGATAAGAATTATTTAACTGTACCAAAAAAAAGACATCAGGGGCATTCAATCTACTGATTGAATGTAGCAGCTTAAAATACAGTAGTGACTACCAGTTAAAGTCTAGATAATATTATCAACCATAACCAAAAAATGTAATGGCAAAATTAATGAGTTTTTCTATATCCTGCACTGTGAAGGACATCAGGCAGATTGATTTTAATATTTTCTTGAAGCCTAAAAAAGTATTAACCTAAGTAGAGACATTAAATTTCCACAACTAAAACAAACTTCTAATAAAACTACAACTTATCCCCATTATATATATTATATAATCCCCACATTTTATCCCCATTATATTATATTATATATATATATTTTCCATTAAAATATCTGCAAGGCTTGAGAAGCATAAAAATTCCTCCAAGAACAGAGTTAATTTTGCCCATTTTTCCTCAAAATAAAATTTTCCATTAAGAACTAGAACAAGGATTACAAAAAAATCTTTTAACTGGTATCAAAACCTTTTCATTCTCTCTGTAAGATTGCATTGTTGAGATACACAGTAACTTAACTGCTTTTTAAATTACTATAATTGTTAGCAACCTAGATTTTTTTTTTTTTTTTTTTTTTTTTTTTTTTTCCCTATCTAAAATGTTCTCAAGATGTATTAAATTCTTCCTGCTAGCTTTCATTCCATACAGTGTATTGACAGAGACAGCATTACAGACTGGGTATGGGGAACAGGAAGGAGGGAACAAGAAACTTGACAGCTAGATAAAATAGGATGAACCTGATGAGAATATTGGATCAGAGAGAATACAGTAAGACATGGACAGCTAGACCAATGTTTTTAACATGATATACATAAAGATGAGCACATAAAACTAAATGTTAGGCTCTGGTTTTTTTTTGGTTTTTTTTTTTTGTTTGTTTGTTTTTTAATGTAAAATGCTGACTGATGATGCTACAACTAAGTTAAGATTGCTTAAAAATGCTGAGAACTTCTGAGTATCACATCACTTTTATTTAGCAACTGGCAGTTGTGAGGACTCAGGAGCCTGGATCATACACCAGAGTGAGCAAATGTTGCCCTTATTTGTAGAATATTTGGCTTGTGATTATGCTTAGCACAGAGATGCCAAATGACCAACTTGATTTTAATAACTAAGGCTGTAGGTATAGACACTTCCAGGTGAACTGAGTTTTCTAAAAAGGAAAAATATCTACCTCTGAATGTTCTAAGAAAATACCCTCACCCCCCACCCCCCCCCTCCAATTTTTCCCTGTTGTTTTTTAAATTCAAGTAATTTTGTGAATGAAAAAACATACTTTTCTGAATTTGTCTGAATGAACTAGAATATGGTTTAGTTATACAGTCAGTCATTGGAGCCCAAATTTACCAAATGCTCATGTAAGAACCAATTTCTTAAGTTACAAAAGATAAATATAAAGTGTCTGGAATGAACCATATTATCTGTTGTATAGTAAAAGAGATAGCAAGTGATCTTGGTCTTCACATAACTAAAGTTAAATGAGTTAAGTTCCAACTAGCTGGGAACCAGATCCAAACATGGTGGAAGAGAATTAAGTGCTGGACTTGTGCCTTAATAAATTAAGTTCCAACTGAGTTAGGAGGAGTTAGCTCAGGCTTTTGATTTTGTACTGCACGGATTTTAGACATAATCCAAAAAAATGCTACTAAATTAATTAGAAAATTATAATCCATGTGATATTGATCAAGTAATAACAAATTAGAATTTATATTGGTAGACAAGTTGATATTTTATTACATTTATTTTTAAAACAGTTTATAAGCTTTTTAAGCAGTGGTGAGATATCTAAAACCAAAAATTCAAACTGAAGAATAGAAGCTGATCCATAGGAAGATAACTTATTCATAGGATGGCTAAATATTAAATAACCTATTCAGTCAGTTAGTTGAATTCATGATGAGCTAAGAACAAGTTGTTTGGATTAAAAGTTTGACTGCCAGGGAAAATTACACTTAGTTTTGCTATGTACAGGATTATGGAGCTGACAGAATGTAGTGCCAAAGGATATTCTGGAAGGCTGAAGTAAGAAGGGGCAAGACATAGTTATATATCAAGGGAAATTTAGAGGTTAAGGAATTGAAACTGTCAATGGCTAAGAAATATAGTGAATCATTCTTCACTGAGCCAGAGGCTAGAAACCTAATGAGCTAATAATAGTGCACATTTTAGACATTCAGGACAAGGGGACATCCAAATGACATAGAAAGATAGGATCAGAAAAGTAACATGATTAAAACTTCTGAGTATTAATTGTGGGAAATGGCAGAAATATTTTCCATGATGGATGCAATAAGAAAGCGTGATAGTATTTCAAGACACTGTATCCACAAATAAGGATCATAAAAAAAAATTTTATCACTTTGTTTTGGTGCCCTTTTCTTCATTTTTCTCCACAGAAAGAGAAAATTACAGGAAGAAATGCCTCCTGAACACAAATAAGTAACACAGAGCTAACTAGATGTAGAATACTCACATGTGATGCAGCTCTAAGTTGACTGGCTAACAAAAACATAGCACTAAAGTATGACGGAAGAAAATTTAAGAAAATCATAAGTCATCTAAGGAAATCTGGTTTTATGTTTAACAACAATGACAAAAAAAAAATCAAAAAAAAAATCATTACATTTAGTATTGTATTCAAATCAGATTTAGCAGGTGTAAACTGAATTTTGGTATTCTTGAGGCCTAAGCTGATAAAACGTAGAAAAGTCTGATCTGTGTTTCAGTGGCATCTATGTCAAGTATCTATCACCTGCCATGTATCTGCTTTATAAACTGACATCAGACTAATTTGAAGTATTAAAGAAATCTCATATATTTTCTGGTTTTCCTCGTAACATTTTGTTATCAGATTTCTCTGACTTATAATGTTGCTTATCTCACAGGTGTTCTAATGAGTTTTCTTTCTTTCTTTTTCTTTTTTTTTTTCTTTTTTTTTTAAAAAAAAATTCAGTAAATGATTTTTTTTTGTCTCAGTGAAAAACAAGCAATACAATTTTTATTTTTTCTTTAATTGCAAAGAGATGCAGAAAGCCTATGTAGTCCCATCAAGGGCAACTGTAAGACTGAACATTCAACAACCCTAGTGACATGCTTGAGCATTTCATTCCAAAGATGTACTCTATCTGTAACTTTGCAGCCACATATTTTGAGAAATGTTTGTATTCAGGTGACGAAACTAGGACTCCCCTGGGTAGTTTGGATGATTACCTATTTCCTGATCTCATTTTTGAATGTAAGCAGTTGTTATGTTTGTATGCTGTCATTTATATTATTCCAATATGTATTTTCATATTATACATTCTTGCTATTTGTCTGCAAAAAGTTCCTATATCCAACCTTTGCAAGTACCTATTTTTAAAGACTTTTCCCCCCCCCCTAGTTGAGTGTTATCCTATATATATGTGTGTATATAGGATATATATTGCTTTCAGGGAAAACATACACAACCTAACTTTCTTTTTTCCTTCCCCCTTTTTTCCTTCCCCTCAGCTTTTTTGTAAGCTAAAACTACTTAGTTTTTATTCAACATAAGAAATTCCATGTAGTCTGATAATAAGCATTGATTCGATAACTGTAGTATAAGGTAAGCAAAATAAATGGAAATGTTGTCCTGTATAGCATAGCTCAACACTTATTCAAAATCTCAGAAATGTATTTAAATATTTCCCTTGTTTGAGGGGTTCTTGAACCTATATTGCTACCTCAGAAACACTTTCCTAACTATCAGGTAACAGATTTTTGGTGGATAGGAAATGTTGACATTGATTTACTTTTCATAACCCAGTTCAACAGTCTGCTGAGCCACTAACTCATCAGTGGTTAATCTGACAGGAGAAACTGTTATGACCAGACGAGAAAGTCTGCCTTCTATGCAAATTGAAACTGCTCTAGAAATACACTCCAGCAAATGAAAATGAAAATAGCTGATTTCTGTTTTTTTTTTGTTTGTTTGTTTGTTTGTTTGTTTGTTTTTTTAGTGGCTGAATAATTCCCTAGAGGTGACAACCAAGATTAGTTAAGATTGGGTTCAGAAAACCAAGCCGATAGACACTAGTTAATCTCTTTAACTGACTGTGCTTGAATTCCAGCACTGCAGCTATCTGCATCTGAAGAACTCAGTCTTTATGCACCTGCTGAGTGCAGATAGACTAGGATGTCCCATGGAATTAGGCATGCTACACCCCTAGAAACTCTTGAAGGGACTGCTTTCTCTCTCTTTTGTGTGTGTTTATGTGGATATACCTCTGATATATATTCCTTTTTGCCAACAAAAGTACCCCGTGTCTTTGAATATTGCACTATTTACTTCAGTCTGTTTTGGCATGTGTTCATTTTTGAGATGAAGATTTTTGATGAACTACATCCTTCTTTGTTGTTAAGAAGGAAAAATCATGGATGGGTGTGCTCATAAGAGACATATAAGAGGTCATATATGGTAACTTGGCAAAGAAACGAGAGAACTGAGGTAAAGTCTGAAGGACTCCCATTAGCTGACTAGAAGTCCAATTAAAAATAAATAAATAAATCAGAGCTTGTATATTACATACATAAATGGTGCAAAAGTGAGCTTCTGAATTAAAAAATAGGTCATAATAATAATCCATTAGCATAAAAAGCTCAAGTGTATTCAAAAAAAAAAAGGCAAACAACTTACAAGTTGCCTTGAAGAGTGCTGAATGTAGAGAAACAGAATTTGATAAGAATTCTCTGGTTTGAGTATTGTACCTTCTTATATTACTTTATTATGCATTGTTGTGGTTTAACCTGGCCAGCAGCTAAACACCACACAGCCATTCGCTCGCCCTCCCAACTCCCTCTCTGGGATGGGGGAGAGAAATGGAAAAGTGAAGCGAGAGTTGTGATAAAGACGGTTTATTAAGATAGAAAACAACAACAACAATAATAATAATAATAATAATAATAGTGTGTATGAAACAAGTGATGCACAGTGCAATTGCTCACCACCCGCTGACCGATGCCCAGTCTATCCCCGAGCAGGTGGTCCCCCCACCCAGGCTAGCCACCCCTTTATATTGTTTAGCATGCCGTCAGATGGTATGGAATACTCCTTTGGCCAGTTTGGGTCAGCTGTCCTGGTTCTGTCCCCTCCCAACTCTTGCTGCACCCCCAGCCTGCCCGCTGGCAGGACAGAGCGAGGAGCTGAAAAGTCCTTGGCTTGGTATAAGCATTGCCCTGCAACAATTAAAACATCAGCATGTTATCAGCACTCTTCTCACCCTAATCCAAAACACAGCACTCTACCAGCTACTAGGAGGAAAATTAACCCTGTCCTAACTGAAACCAGGACATACATATTCCTCTTTCTTGAAGAAATTGTGATTATATAGTAGATGAAAGTCTTACAGGATTGTCTAGGTATAGTGCTTGAGAAGAAAGAGGAAGAACAAGTGACTTCCTAAAAGTCCCTTCTGAGCCTACATTTGTATGGTATGTTGACCTTTTTCAAACACAATGATTACATCCCTAGGTGCAGACCTTTGGTACCGATTTTCTAGATGAACTGTGTATATATACTCTCCTGACTACGGAGACATCGCAGCTGGTACACATTCTCTTTTAAAAATATTTGTGTAGATCCTGCATTTGCACATCATTAACCAGTTCTCTTAACAGCATTTTTGTTTGGTGAAAACAGCAGTGTTCAACATTTTAATTAAAAGTACTGTGTATGTCTGCCTGTTTATAAGACGTAATAAACAAATGAAAAAAAAGGTCTATATTTAGCTGTTTTACAACCCCCACCCCAAAAATAATTCTTGGTTTACAGAATTCCTCTGACACCGTGCTTGAGGAAGGTATGATGTGTTGGGTCCAATATCAAAGTTTTATATTTGTATCTAGAGGAAGAACAAGACTGAAAGGTCTAATGTCTGCTAAAATAATTACTTGAGGAACCAAGCGCTGCATCATTTCTAAAGAGATTATAATATAAATTAAAAATTTCATAGTACAATTTCTTTTATTCCTCAAAAGCTTGGGCCTCATTCTGATGCCAGATATTGAATGGTGTAACTTAAATGAAGCTAATGGAATTACACTGGCCTCTTACTCAATGAAAATATAGGAAATCTGACCCATAATTTTTAATTTGTAAATCTCTATAGGTCTTGATTGAGTAAATTAATATAAAAATAAATTGCTTGCCATTTAATTGTATAGTGTTTGATTGGCCAGGGAGTTTATGAAGTTCACAGGAGACCAATTTATATATCCAGTCATGCTTATACAGCCAGCTCATTCTTTGTACAATTGCTATAATTTTTTCCATTCTCATAAGTTTACGGTCTTTTTTTTTTTTTTTTTTTTTTTTTTTCACAATATCATGAGGAAATACATAATCAGCTTGGATTTACAGTGGCGGCTAAGTAGGTGCAAAGTAACAGCAATAGTGAAAGCATGTGAAACTGCCCCCACCCACAGTTGACAATGATATTTAGATGCAGTCATAATCAGACACAATCTTTAGGTGTAAATATATTTCAGTCTAGTTAAAACAAGATTGATCTGATTTTAGTATGATTAATTTAAGCAACCTTGGAAAATACTAGGCCTAGGCTAAACCTCAAGCTGTATAGTGAAAAGAAGCAATCATTAAACATAGTCTGCTGCCATAATTATCCATTAAAAAAGTTAGAAACTTGGGCAACTATTCTATAAGTGTAAAACCAATAAGAAAAAGGAGTAGCTTTACTCACACATATTTCCTTATTCAATATGTGCATGTGAATATATGTTTCTCGTAAAGAAATTGTATGTCTATTTTATGTTTACATCTGTCACTACTTGCCAAATATCTTTCTTGCTACATTTAACTAATGATTTTAATGCAAAACTGAACAACTTAATGGGCTGAATATGTTTAATGAAATCACTTTAATTGCAACTTTCACTATGTCTTCCCTAGACACTGATGACTGTATAACAACAGGAGTGTTTTACAGAAATTTAATATGTAAATACTTAGCTTTAGATAGACTTTTTTTTTTTTTTTTTTTTTTTTTTTTTTTTTTAAATATAAACAGTAATCCAATGAATCTTGTTGATGGGGGTAGTGGTAGAGACAGTTCCAAGAACTGATAAGAATCTCCTAGTCTATAAGTGAGATAATACATGCACCAGCTTCATATCCCAGGGAAAAAAAAAAAATAAAAAAAAAAATGCTTGACTGATTTTTCTTCCAAAGAATTGACTTCCCAATTTTTGCTATTGAGAGAAATACTGAAGAGAATGAAAATACTCTGTTGCTTTAGCAGTAGTATGGTAGTGTAAGCAACGTAATAGCCCATGAACTGGTGGTTACTTCTACAGCAGAATGCAGATTATATTTACTATTAAAACCAAACCCAAAAGCTAACCAACCACCCAACCAACCAAAAAACAGATTGTGCTAACAGTGTCTTTCTTATGTAGATATTTTATTTTGCTACATTTTAATTTTATTTCCAGCTTCTTATTATTTCTAGCACTGAGACATCATGTTCAGCTCGGTTAGATGATTATGCACCTGGATATTGATGATTGTGGTGTGGGTGATAGTTAATCTTTGATGGTAGGCAATTGAGAAAATTTGTAAGTGTCCATACTTAAGGAAGGAAGTTGAAAATCTGGGGGGATGATGGGAAGAGAAAGGTTTCTGAAGAAGACAAATCATACTTTTATGCAGAATAGTTCAGAATTTAGTTGCATTCTTTTCATTGGAGGGATTTTATATGGCTAAATGAATATATGGTTCTTGGAAAAGTTAGAGCTGTTTTCTTCTGTGTGTTCCTAACTCTTTACACTATTAAGAAAAAATGCATACTGAGGGTTTAACAATAGGCTCAGAAACAGTTTCTTTTTATATTCAAATACTTTTGTAATTTTTATTAGCTATTGGAATGGATCTAACACATCTTTTAGGCTTAGCAAATATCTCTTGTTTATTTGATTTGTTGATCAGACTTCTGAAGACAGAGAATGAAATTGTAAATTATTCACAAAAAGGATGCAAATAAATTGCAAAAACTTAGATTTTGTTATAAAAATGTTGTTGATCTTGTTCGCTGTTACAGAATAACCTGCAATAATAATAACTAATTATAATAATACCTAATAGCACATGTATTGAAAGTTGTAATTGCTTAAGGTGTAGGATCCAGGACAGATAAAATAAAATTATTTGAATCTCTATCAAGGACTTCAAACCTGAGAAGCTTTACTTCACATTTGTTTTGTGTAATTAATAACTTTTTCCTGCTTCAAGTTAACATTTTTGTATTTTGCTGAGTCAAAGTATATATATATATATATATATATATTAGTGAGAATCATGTATTCAAATGAGAATTATTGTACTATTTATAAAAGTACTTGCAAACCAGAAAATATGAGAACTCTTCATTATGATCTAGTTTGACCTGCTTTGCAACTTCAGGAATTAGTAGTTACAATCACTTTGGAGATATAACTTTGCTTTACTTTTTTTTTTTTTTTTTTTTTTTTTTTTTTTTTTTTTTTTCCCAGTAAGAACTACATATTTCAATCTCAGCACCTCTAAAATAATATTTGGTTTATATAGTGCTACTCTGTACTCTGGGTCATGTTTGTGCTTCTGTTATGGTATGGGCATTAAGAACGAGAGAAGAATCCACAATTTCCACAATATCCACAAAATCCACAATACTAGGAATATATTGAAGTAAAAATTTTCTCGCAAAGTATGTAATGAATCAGCATTGGAAATCGGATTTTGGGGAAAAGATATGCATTATTTTATAAATATGACACAGCAGGTGCTCACAGGCAGCCATCAAATTTAGGATAATATTTTACCCCATCTAGCAAATGTAGCAAACACTAGTGATGCTTTTCTCAACACAGAAATCCTGGGTATAAACTCACGTGAATTTACAACTTAGAACAGCATGGAAAGTGAGGTAGGACATTTTCTACAGTATCACTGATCACAATGACTTTTTCCTTAAACTGATGATAGTTTTTGTATGACTGTGTTTGAAGTGTTACATTTGCTTCTTTAAGAGCTTTCAACTCAATTATGTCTTTTTCTAAGCTCTGTCTTTGTTGTAGCCATTGACTCTAGTTAGAGACCAAAAATTCACTCTGTCTAGAAACCTGTTTAACATAAAACATATTTCTTTCTAAAATTCAACATTTGGTACCAACTAAAGAAATAGTATGATATGTCTGATAGCTCCATCTTGTGACATCTCCAAGTGGTATAATTGGAGGTTTTTGTCTGGCATTTTTTTCTGAATGATCTGCTGCAAACCTTAAAGCTAATCATTGCTCACCTTTGGGCTGAAGGTGTGCTTGGGCTTCTGTTCTACCTATGAAAATGGAGTTTCAGCATCAAAGAATGAAATTCTCTTTTCTGCTGAGGTTCTTTTTAAGACAAGCAATTGGAGCTGTAGACTGAATTTTTATATTACCAGTTTTATGTCGAGAAGAGAAGAGAAGGGAAGGGAAGGGAAGGGAAGGGAAGGGAAGGGAAGGGAAGGGA
>MU016688.1:2931-13234 GCA_011076525.1 Nettapus auritus | reverse complement strand
TCTTTTTCTTTTTCTTTTTCTTTTTCTTTTTCTTTTTCTTTTTCTTTCTTTTTCTCTTTCTTTTTCTTTTTCTTTATTTTTATTTTTTCTCCTCCTTCTCTTGTTTCTCTTTGATTTTTGTTGGAGTAGAAGCAAAAAAAAAGCAGTAGAAGCAAAACTTACCTTTTCACATTTTACCAGTGTAGCTGGCACATAACTGAAGTAAGTGAGTGATGATAGATCATCTTTCATGTTTCCAATTCTGACAAGCCCACAAATCTAGTACTACAGGCAACTAAGACAAAGCAAAGTTCTGTTTGCTCCATGTGTATGTATTTCATAATTCTGGACCTTGAAAGACCAATTCACCTTTTGTCCTCTTCTGAGGGGAAATAGTTATCATTTGTCTTCCAATACTTGATTGACACTGATTGTCATCTATAGTTTACATGTTAGTATTGACATCGACATGCATAACTTTGTCATCAAATGACTACTGTAGGTACTAAATTCTGTATCAAAATCGTTCACCTTTTTTTTCTAAGATATTTATTTCTTATTTCAAAAGCTCTGTAACTCCGAATCCTTCCAGAAGAGATCCCAGAAGACATTTAGAAAGAAAACAGGGATTTCCTGTTTTCCTTTTTCTTGTCTACTGAATTCAGCTACACACCCCTCACTGGCTCTAATTTTTACATTGCTGAGGGTCTTCAATTATGTGGAGAAGGTTCCTCTCCTATGTGTTTTCACCTTTTCCCTTCATTTTGCTCATCTTGCAGTTGGTCCAGATGGTCTACCTGCTCTAATGCAACCTGCTACAGAATTCTGCACAGACTAGTTGGCAAAATTAACCTTTGGACAGGTTTCATTGCATGTTTCCTAGCACAGGATTATTTTACCTTCTCTTTGGATTAATTTCAATAAATAAACTTTATTCCTGTTGAGATCCTTTAAAAGTCAATACTTTAGCCAAATGCTGGGCCAACTTTTTACTTCTTCTCAAACTTCATTAATTTACTGGTCCAGTTTCTCAAATTCTACAAGTCTGCTCTTCAGAATACTTCTCTACAACTAAGGAACTTCCTTACATTCCTGTAAAAGGGAAAATGTAGCATTAGATTAACCAAAACAAAAATAAAATAAAAAAAATAAATAAATAAATTTAACAACATTTTATAAGAGGTAAAAAACTACATGTCTACCTCTGAAGAAGATCAAGAATAATATTGAATATTTTCTGCCTAAAAGCATCCGTTTGGTATCTGCATTAACATCTCAGATACATTTTTATTCCATATCACAGTATCTAGGTCAATATTGGCAATAATTTGATGCAGATATTTGTTAGAGAGTTCTCTACCTGCTTTTTGTAAAATCATTTTTTAAAACTCCAATGCCCTGGGGCAGAGAGTTGGGGGGGGAGGAGGAAAGGAGATTGCTTGAGCTAGAACTTCAACTTCCTTCTGTACATGGTAGTAGGCATAATTTGTATTACAATGCCATTTTCATATTTGTATTAACTTTATTATATCTCTTCTGGACTAAAACAAAACATTATGTCAGTAACTGTAATCCTTTCCAGACAGCTACCACTCTACTTCTTAAAATTCTCCGGTTTTGAAGAGGAAAATTAGATGAAAATCACAGATAGTACGAAACATTTTGTATAGTCTACATTTGGATGAAATGAAATCATGATTAGAAATAGACTGTGAAACTGAATCTGTTTTCCTTAAGCAGAAAGAATCCTGAGAGCACAAAGACAAGGTGTGCAAACAAGATCTTTGGGGGAAGGCAGTCAGAAAGACTTGAAGAGAAGGGAATACATAGGATTAAGACAATTCATGAGAAAAGATTGAATAGGTCACCAGAGAATACTATAGAGTAACATGGAAAATCAATTAGTGTTTTGTAGCCATTTGTCCAGTTGTTGTGAGTCAATGCTGTAAGTAAGTATTAGTCACCTCAATAAAAACAAAGGGAAAGGGTATCTATTTTATGTTATATATATTTTAAGCATTTTATTTCCAGGTGGATTAAATTGTTTTAGAGAACAAAAGAAAGAAAGAATGAAAGAGTGAAAGAACAAATGAATGAAAGAACAAGCAAAAGAATGAACAAAAGAATAGAAGAACAAACGAAAGAATAATGCAGGGGCAATAACAATTCTAGCAAGCCTAGTCAGCACTCAGGTGCACTTAACTACTGTAGACTGATAACTCCATGCAGGAGACTGTTCATGAAACTTATTTGGTTTGGAAGAGAATTTCTCTCTGCAGAGTGCAAAAATAGAGTTTTCTCCCTGAAGAATAAAAAGGAAAGGAAAGAATACGAAAATGAATGGAAATGGAAAGGAAAAAAGGGTTGTCATAGAGAAGAGAAGGACCCTTTTCAAAATATTATCAGAGTCATTAAATTATTCAGAACTGTTCAAGCTGTGGAAGTCAGTTCAATGTTGAAAACAAGAGATAACATTACTCCACCAAGAAGATAAATCAGAGAAAATCTTCATTGCCTGCTTGTAGAAGAAGAACAAAGTCCAACATAAATTTTCAGGGTCTATCTCAGTCTCAAACTTTATCCAACCTAATAATTCTCTTTATGCAATTTCCCGCACTATAAATATGAAATGGCATAAAAAGGCAAGATGTGCCAGGGCTAGCTGGAATTTAGCCAAACAGAAGAGGATAATTAAAACTAATTTTACCCCTTTATCAACCAACTAAGTTACACTTAAGGGTCAATTTACATTAATTGAAAGCACGTGGCCTGAAGTGTCTGAAAATCATTGTAACCACAGGAAAACACAGCATCTACCCCATTGTTTGTTATGCAGCCCACAGTTCTGACAAAATCCCTGCTTCCTGATATTGTAGGAAACTAGAAATGTAACATCATAATAGAGGAAAGATGTGCATCTGATATAGATGGAAAGGGGGTAACAACAGCCATCCTCTTCCCATCTTTCACCTTAGGGAGGAACATATCACATGACAGAGGGTAGCAAGTAACAGAAGGCTGCAGAGAGACAATGCTAGCAATTCCCAATTCTGCTGTGTCACACATTCCTTTTTACATCAGGCAGAGTCAGGGTGGTTTCTCAGAGACACCATGACAGAGTGTGGAGGATCTGCAAAATTCCTTTATAGAAGCAGAAGATATGAAGTTCTGCAAAAAGATCTGTGGTCCCCTCTGCCCCTAATAAATCCTTATTTGGTATGGTACAACAAGTTAATTCCTTTATTTTTCTGATGAGCCCGTCAGGCACTGAAAAAAAAAAAAAAAAAAAAAAAAAAAAAAATTTGTGTATATTTTGGACATAGCAATATCTTTGTAAATTCATCAAACTGTTCTGAGAAAGAGAATAAAGGGTTGGAACTAGCATCCTGAAGAAAAAGCAGTGCTGCCTCATTGACAAAGAAACTCAGAGGTTTAGACCTTTGCGTGTGAGGCACTACCAAAACTCATTCCCTTCCTTGATCTGTAGTGACCTGACCCAGGCTACCTACTGTGCTGCAGAGTGTATTAGATGCTAGAGGAATGCTCTGCTTTTCTCTCCACTTGCTGAAGTGTGAGCCCTTCTCAGAGTATAATTTACTGCTAAGAAAATGTCTCTCAGTCACTCTTCTCCTCATGCTTTTTCACTGGGGAACATATCATTTCACAGAGGATTGCTGGTATCCCATGAGTGTATTATTTATACAAAGGAAAAAATCATCAACAGAAGAGATGAAGACTACACTTGGCACAGACTATGCGGTGTCCTGACTGCTAGTGTACCCTTTGGGGAGTTCAAGTCTGCTCAGGCAGAGGAAACCTGGCTCTCCAGCAACCTGGCTAAAAGCCCTAAAGACAGGACTCTCAGAAGAAAGGGTCTTGCCTTTTCTAGCAGTATTTTAAAGTTATCCTTTCATCTTCTTTCCAAGTGTCTGCAAATGAAATATTTACTTTCTTACTGAATAGAACATTTTGATGAGACAAACCCAAATAATTTTGTTTTAATTCTTGGTTTGGTTGCCAAAAGGCCAGAAACATTAATTATTCACATAGTCTTTACAATACAAAAAATACCATTTATAGGTATTTTACAATATGAACTTCAGGCTTTGCTTCTTTTCAAATGTACGGTGTTACTGGAAGAAACAATTTGACAGTCTTAGAGAAAGATGGGGAACTTTTTTCTAGTTGCTGAAATTAACCATAGCAGCAGATTGGAAGATTCAACATGTTCTATCAATAAACAAGTAATTCTCTAAAGAAGATTATATGCAGAAACCCGGCAGGTTTCAACAGATCTTTCTACGCAGACATGTCAGTACATCCAATTTGGTCATGATGCTGCCTATAATTTTTTTCAAAATATGAAATAATTTTTTTCAAAAATATGTTGTCTTATACAGTCTTGTCTCCTACTAAGTGAATGTCTGCACTGTTTCTTTTAGCTTACTTTCTTTAAATCTACATCATTGTTACTTCTATTTCCTGATCTCTTACTGTAATAGCAGAAAAAAAAAAAAAAAAAAAAAAAAAAGTCAAGATCCAGCCAAGCCACTTTCCAAGGGAAAATGAAGAAAATGATTATTCAGCAAAGTATGATCCGTGTAATTCATTCATGGTGTGAGAGGATCTCATACATTCTGACTGGACATAATTGCACATTCTGTGTAGCACTCATGCCTTCCTGCATATTTATGTCAATTGTCAGCAACCCATCCCTCCCCAGAAATTACTTGGCATTATTAATTATCTCCATAGAGGAGTAAATCATATGGGAAACAAGACATGGTCTAAAAGGTCCCAAACCAGCACACTGAAGTCAAGCTGAAACTTAACAGCTCTGCTAGCACAAGCCTGTACAACCCAAGTTCTGCCTGATTCACAGGTCCTTCTTGAACAAATAATAACACACTGCATAGCCACTTCAAAAAATCTGAAACTAAAAAACATAAAAGTTAATAATTACAGCAAATACTAGTTACTTTAACACTGTTCTCAAAAACAAAATATCAACTCATGGGCAATACACCTGAGGAAAATGTGTGTCTGGATATAATTCATATATGTTTCAAAAACTCAAACCATCTATTCTCAGTATGTTCAGCAGTACAAACTATTTTTCTGAGTACTGTAATTGAACAGAGGAATTGATTCAGCTGTCCATAAATTCTGAAATGGAAATTACCTTTTACAGTAAGTAGGTAGTTCATTGTATTTAACATGTCTGTGAACATACTCAGCACTTACTCTCATGTATCTACAAGGTTAAAAAAAAAAAAAAATGAAATGGGATTTTATGTTAAAGTACTTCATTTCTTTCTCAAATTAGTTCTTCTTCTGGGAGATAATGGCGGATAGTTATCCATATAATACTTTCATTATAACAGAATGGACAATAACTACATTAAGCTCGAAAGAGATATGAATTCTAAAGGTTGCTTTCCAGATAATGGAATTCATCAAGGAGACTGAGGAGATACTGGGCAAGTCTCAAAAAGAGCATCAATTTCTTTCCTCCATTTCAGCAATTTTGGGGGAAAGAAGAAAGCTAGATTCACAAATTTAAAAAAGGTTTTCAGCTAGCAAAGTGATTTTAGTCTATCACGGTAACTTGTTGAATAGGCTGTGAAGTAACAAGGTAAGTAACAAGGCCAACTTGATAAAAATTCAGGAAAGAAAGCTCCCAAGTTATTTTGATTTCTGTTAATACATACTCATTTCATTAATTTTACAAGGAAAATCAAGTTCCCCACTTCTTCAAACAAGATTATTTTCAATTTAAACCAAGGTTATATATATATATATTTTTTTTCTGTATTTTCATTTATATAGCACTTTTCACCCCAGAACACTTTAAAAAGGTATTATTTGCATTTTATATATGATGAAGTCAGAGATTAGCCGGGCTAAGGGCCAGATTCTGTGCCATGTTCAAGCCCAAACCATTCCAGAGAAGGAAAAATACTTCAGCTGAAGCAGGATTCTTCCCAGATCAATGTTGGTGTTTCTGTTGCAGAACAACAAAGGAATAGGAACAAACACCAATTTTACACTATCTTCTTTTTGATTGAAATGAACCTGTGTGAGAATGTCCTCTTTTGATATTAAGAACTGCACATCTAGTAGTTGAGTATCATTTAAGTGATAGCTGCCTAATCTTTTCTCCTCCACACTCCTGCCAATATAAACAAATGCCTTGCCTTGCCTAAGATAGACCAGATTTTCAGCTGCAATAGTGATTTCTGCTGAGAACAGGATAGAAAATTTCAACAGCTATATTGCTTTGATTTGTCCATTTTTACCAACTAAACTATGAAGGGCTGGACACACTGGTGTTTCTTTACTGTCCCAGCCGGATTTTTTCTCCACCTTTACTCTAATCTCAGCAGAGTTTCACAGCAAACTAGATCACATCATCACCTGTTCTAGTCCTTCCTAAGGTATAGCATTTTGGGCACAATCTTCTAGGTGCTAGAAAGCTATGAAAGTTCCCTGCATCAGGGAGAACCTCTGGAGAGAGAGGACCTCAAGTCTCCATAACAACATCTTTATTCCATTATTAGAACTTTGAAATATACTAGTCCAGAAGTACAGAAAGTCCTGCAGGCACCTGAACAATGGAACTTGTCAACACACTGAATTTCACAGTAAATTGTGGAGTCCATTTTCAGGTACACCTATGCCTTACAGAAGGTGGAAGAGTAGACCAGAACTATTAATAATACTAACCAAACTCAAAGGTTTTGACTACATTCAGAAAGAAAAGCTTTGAAGAAGCCATCAGAACAATATATTCTGTAAGACAGTAGACAAAGCTACTCTGGGAGGAGCTGTTGACTCCCTCAAGGGCAGAGAGGCCTAGGAGAGACATCCTGACAAATTAGAGGTTTGGGCAATCTCCAGGCACTTGAAGCTTAACAAGCATAAATGCAAGATTCTGCACCTGGGGTGGGGCAACCCTAGATAGGGTTGCAACAGACTGGAGGACAAGAGGCTGGAGAACAGCTCTATGGAATGGGATCTGGGGGGTTGGTCAATGGCAAATTGAGTATGAATAAATAGTGTGCCCTGGCAGCCAAAAGGCCCAGCCACATCCTGAGGTGTATCAAGCACAGCATACTTATCCAGAGAAACAAAGTGATTGTCCTGCTTTGTGCCAGTACAGCCTCATCTCAATTATTTTGTGCAGTTTCATGTGCCAGAATTTAAATAAGTATATATGTACATAAGTACATATATATATAATATAAGTATATATATAAATTATATATAATAAAGGGCAACCAACTGGTGAGGGGTCTGGAGAACAAGTCTTACAAGGAGCGGCTGAGGGAGCTGGGATTGTTCAGCCTGGAGAAGAGAAGGCTGAGAGGCGACCTTATCACACTCACTGGTACTTTAAAGGAGGCTGTAGCGAGGTGGGGGTTGGTCTATTTTCCCACGTGCCTAATGACAGTTGCGCCAGGGGAGGTTTAGGTTGGATATTAGGAAGAACTTCTTTACAGAAAGGGTTGTTAGTCACTGGAATGGGCTGCCCAGGGAAGTGGTTGAGTCACCATCCCTGGAGGTCTTTAAAAGACGTTTAGATGTAGAGCTTAGGGATATGGTTTAGTGGAGGACTTGTTAGTGTTAGATCAGAGATTGGGCTAGATGATCTCGGAGGTCTCTTCCAACCTAGATGATTCTGTGATATATATAAATAATTTATATACGTATTACATATATAATAATATATATATATTATATATGTATGTATATATATTTATTAGAGAGCATCCAAAGGA
Source organism: Nettapus auritus (assembly GCA_011076525.1). Taxonomy (NCBI): domain Eukaryota; kingdom Metazoa; phylum Chordata; class Aves; order Anseriformes; family Anatidae; genus Nettapus; species Nettapus auritus. Next base: position 5,474 of record MU016688.1, on the reverse strand, counting down.
GGTCCATGAAGACAGTGAAGGGTCTAGAGGGCAAGATGTATGAGGTGCAACTGAGGTCCCTTAGTTTGTCCAGCCGAGCAGGCTGAGGGGAGGCCTCATGGCGGCCTGCAGCTCCCTCAGGATGGGAGGGGAGGGGCAGGCGCTGAGCTCTGCTCTCTGCGGACAGCAACAGGACCTGAGGGGAGCTGGGACAGGGGAGGGTCAGGCTATGTGTTAGGAAAAGATGGAGGGTGGTCAGCCACTGGGAGAGGCTGCCCAGGGCAGTGGTCACTGCACCGAGCCTACCGGAGTTCAAGGGGGGTTTGGACAACACTCTCAGATACATGGTCTGATTTTTGGGTGGTGCTGTGTGGAGCCATGATCCTTTTGGTTTCCTTCCAACTCAGGACATTCTATGATTTAAGCTGCATACTGATCCCTAGCCACATCATCTGAGAAAAATGAACTTTCACTGGTATATGTTACGCTGTGATACTGATGTTTGCTACACTGATATTGATGATTTACCAACTTTAGTTATTTCCATTTAACTATTTAGTTATTTCCAAATACCTAAAACCTGACTTAGCCATAGAAACATCAGAACATGGTAACATGAACTATTTTTTATTTATTTATTTTTTCCCTGGATGGATACATACCACAAGGAAAATGAAATGTCTTGGAGACACCTGAGGAGTCAAATCCAGTTGGAGGCCGGTCACTAGTGGAGTTCCCCAGGGCTCGGTACTGGGGCCAGTCCTCTTTAACATCTTCATCCATGATCTGGATGAAGGGATCGAGTGCATCCTCAGTAAGTTTGCAGACGACACTAAGTTAGATGCATGTGTCAACCTGCTCAAGGGTAGGAAGGCTCTGCAAGATGATCTGGATAGGCTGGACTGATGGGCCGAGGCCAACTGTGTGAAGTCCAACAAGGCCAAGTGCCGGGTTCTGCACCTGGGGCAAAACAACCCCAAGCAGAGCTGCAGGCTGGGAGATGTGTGGTTGGAGAGCTGCCTGTCAGAGAAGGACCTGGGGGTATTGGTTGACAGTCAGCTGAATATGAGCCAGCAGATTGCTCAGGTGGCCAAGAAGGCTAACAGCATCCTGGCTTGCATAAGAAACAGCATGGCCAACAAGTCCAGGGATGTGATTGTCCCCCTGTACTTGGCTCTAGTGAGTCCGTGTCTCGAGTACTGTGTTCACTTTTGGGCCCCTCACTACAAGGACATGGAGGTTCTTGAGTGAGTCCAGAGAAGGTCTATGAAGCTGGTGAAGGGTCTGGAGAACAAGTCTTATGAGGAGCGGCTGAGGAAGCTGGGACTATTTAGCCTGGAGAAGAGGAGGCTCAGGGGCGACCTTATCGCGCTCTACAGGTACCTGAAAGGAGGCGGTAGCGCGGTGGCGGTTGGTCTATTCTCCCACGTGCGTGGTGACAGGACGAGGGGGAATGGGCTAAAGTTGTGCCAGGGGAGGTTTAGGTTGGATATTAGGAAAAACTTCTTTACAGAAAGGGTTGTTAGTCACTGGAATAGGCTGCCCAGGGAAGTGGTTGAGTCCCCATCCCTGGAGGTCTTTAGAAGATGTTTAGATGTAGAGCTTAGGGATATGGTTTAGTGGAAGATTTGTTAGCATTAGGTCAGAGGTTGGACTCGGTGATCTTGTAGGTCTCTTCCAATCTAGACTATTCTGTGATTCTGTGAGGTTAAATGGTGTAAATTTTATGGCTACATGCCACTAAAATGTCTTTGACTTATATGCCAAGCTCTCAGTTCTGGAGCAGAACGGTCCAACTATCTGGCTTACATTTTTATTTCTTCACAAAGTCCATCCCAGCATACTACAACAGGTGCCTTTGGCATTTCATCTTAATGTTATTTGACTTTTCTAAAAGCCGCATGGAGAAGAGTTATTGTTTTTCACCACATTTTCTAAACCCTTGTATTTCCATTATTATCTTGCAGCATTTACTGCTTAGCCACATGGACTCCAAAGAAGGGTTTTGTACACATCAATGTTACTTTATGTTGGGGAGATATTCAGTGAATTCAGATATTTATATATTAATGAAAAACTGTTCATGACTAACTCGGCAGAGCTAATGATGCAGACAAATATTTCCAGTTCATATGAAAAGAGTTAAACTATTTTAAACACCCCAGTTGAAACAACCCTCCTATCATTTTGATATAGTATTGGTGCAGGATTTTCACTAATTCAAATCATTTGTTGGTGTTGAGTTGGAGGACTCACTTCAGATTTAATTTCTTTTCAGGCATTAGCTAATACAGAACTGGAATGCTTTGGTGTGTTCAGAATAGCTTCGTTATGGACACAAATCCACCTGGATTCTGCTTGAAATGGATAGTGAACTTAGTGGATTAGCTGAGAAAGTAATGAAAATCTTTATAAATCAGTAGACTACCTAATGAATCAGAAAGGACTTTTTGATCTGTCTCTGACTCGTTAAAGCTACAGTAAATCCTGCTGAACTCCAGTATAGTTCACTCTGTGTGAACCCTAGTGAATTATATAAAATAAGAAGAAAAAAAAAAAAAAAA
>MU016687.1:219755-230627 GCA_011076525.1 Nettapus auritus | reverse complement strand
TCCAGTTTGAGCATCTGCATCTTCTTCTTGATGGCCTCCATGGTGGCAGTGGCGGGGCTTGGGGTGGCGGCGGGGCACCGAACACCGGGGATGGCGGCAACACCAACACTGAGCCCCCCGCCCCGCCGCGCCGCCTAAGAGCCGGGGAGGGGCCGCGGCGGGTGGGGGCCTCCTCGGTACCTCCCCCACCGCCCGCCAGCACCTTTTAGGGACAGGCTTCGCCACCGGCCGCGGCACCGAGCGGGACGGGAGAAGGGGGGGTATGCGGGGGAGGCACCTGGTAGGCACCACCACGGCCCCCGGCACCAGGCACCCGCGGGGGAACCGGGAGAGGGATGCCCCGGTGGCAATGGGCTGAGGACACCCCCGGGGGACAGCGCTGGGGACACCCTGGGGGCTCTGTGCTCTGGGGACACACACGGGCTGTGACACCCCACAGGCACTGCTTCCTGGGGCCGCAGGGACACTCCTTGGGCTGTGAACGCAGTGGGGAACATCCAAGGATTGTCGTGATGCTGCTGTGTCCCAGGGTCCCCTGGGTTGTCTGTGGCCTCCCATCTCCCCTGCAGGACACCATGCTACCAGCACCGCAGCCCCTTTGCTGCAGTTCCATGCCCTGGGGGTCCCCCAAAGCTTCCCCTCCCAGACATTCCACCCCCTAAACTCACAGGGGTTTGCTCTATCCTAAGGAGATCCCTGCTCCAATAACAGTACTGTTTCCCAGGATCAGTCCCATTGCTTGCCCGGGCCTGTCCCCATCCCCCTGCCACCCCCCAGGGCCAGCAACGGGCACAGGGATGCTCTGTGAAGGTGGCCACAGTGGGAACCCCAGCATCCCCCCTGCACCAGGCAGGTTTTTTCCAGCACAGCTATCCCAGGACACCCCCACACTGCCCTGGCATCCACATGAGACCTGGCAGTAAAACACAGGGAAAATCCTTTGGGAGAGAAGGGAGCTGAGCGACAACCTCCCCATCCCATTCCTGCATCACAACAAGGCAGGGGCCCTGGTTCCACACGGGCGCCCCAGTGTTACCCTGACATCGCTGCCACCTCATGCCCAGGTGCCATCGTCCCCAGCATGCAGGGACAGCCAGCACCTATGCATCCCATAGGCTGGTGTTTTGGGAGGACACGGGGCATGCAGGCTGCCCCACTCCTTCTGCTCTAAATAAACTACATTCCACAGGCCAAAAAAAAAATGCAAACCCTTCAGATCCTGGCTCCTCCAAAAATACCCCGTGGATTAATGCCACTCGTAAATGCTTCTGGCACATTCCCAGCTGCAGGGTGGGCTTTGGGCCTGGGAGGCCACAGGAGATGAGGGGCTGGGCTGGGCTGGGGCAGGGCGAGGGGGGCATGTGAGCTCCCCAACCCATCACCTTGGGGCTGCATCCAGCCCAGCACAGGGCTCCCCAAAATGGGATGCAGGAAGCAGCTTTCTGGGGGCAATGCTGAGAGCTCAGCCTGGATTTTGGGGGACCTAGGGAGGACATGAGAGGCATCCTCCAAGGACCAAGGGGCTGCAGGAGCCATGCAAAACAGCAGAGCCGCTGCTGGACACTGACAAGTGGTATTAATGCTGATGAATTAGGCACATATTTGGAGGAGAGCCAGGAACTCCCAGCATGCCGCTGCCGGGGAGGGGAGAGGATCCATCTCCCGTTGTTCCCAGATGAGGATGAATAGCTTTTGAGGAGATGCTTCAGCTCGGGGCAAAGCTGGTGATGTGCATGATGTGAGGAGACAGGAAAGGGCTGGGGGCTTTTAAATGTGTCATCATCATGTCGTGTCCCCCCCCCCCCCCCCCCCAAGGAACACAGTTCCCCAGGCAGCTGGGGCCATCGGGGTGACCCCATCTGTGAGCCTGCCCTTGAAGCCATCCTCCAGGGTGGCCGCCAGGACAAGGGGGTGCAAGGGGTGCACATCCCCTCTCCATGCCCTGCTCTGGGGTCTGAGTGCCCTCCTGGGGAAAGGCTTTTCCTGGTAACGGGATGTCCCTGGGTGCCACCTGTGCTGCAGCCTCATCCCATCCCAGGGCTCCCTGATGAGCCAGGCTGCAGCTTCCCAGGCCCAGATGAATTTGGGCCGCTGGCACCTTGTGACTGAGGTGTCCCAGGTCCAAGCACCACTTGTGCCTGCTGGAATCTGTGTGCAAAAATAACCCCCCCCCAACTCCAGCCAGGAAAATTTATGGGGCCAGAGCTCTAGCCAGGCTGAATCCTGCCCCATGTCCCTCCCACATGGATTTAATGCTGTCATCTGTGTCCTCTCCCCTTGCCCAGAGGACGTGGCCAGGGGTCCCCACTGCTGGCAGCCCCCTGCCCAGGTCCAGGAGGGGCAGCAGGGTGGGACGTGCCTGCTTGCCTTCCTTGCTGCGTGACCAGAGGGTCCCGTGTCTGGCTGTACCTGGGCAGGAGCCTGGTGCCAGGTCAGGTCAGCATAGATTGTCAGGGGACAGCTGGGATGGCTGGGATTCCTGTGGTAGGCACAAATCTGCCCTGGAAACAGGCCACCATGGGAGAATGTCCCGGGTGAGGGGGGACAGCACCTCAGCACCCTGGGCGTGCCAGGACCCCAGGCTCAGCTGGGATGCTACGGGATGCTGTTGTGCTGCGAGGGGATCCAGAACAGCCCCAAGCCCCACAACACGCCCAGGCCTTGCAGAGTTGTGACATGCAATGCTCATGGGGCAGCTCAGCCTCCTGGGTGTTTGATGGTGCTGGTATTATGTTCTGGGGAGGGGGGGATGCAGGGTGCAGGGGACAGATCGCAGGGAAAGAAGTGTCCCCACTCTACCCCGCAGCATCCCTTCCACCACTCAGGTCCCCCCAAACCCAGTTGAGTGATGGTGTGGGAGCAGGAGGTATAGTAGCCGAGCTGGGGCAGCTGCCACCCGCACAGGTCAGCCCCAGGGGGCTATTTCAGGCAGCCGGGAGAGCTCAGGCCACATTCTTGGCCCTCTGGCATGCAGAGGGCTGCAGCCCCAACGGGGGCGGTTTGGGTGGTCAGCGTACTGGGGGATGACCCACCTGCACCCCCTCCTGCTGCCCTGCCCAGGGGTATTTTCAGCTGGCTGCAAGAATGGGGCCAGGAGCTGTGCTGGAGCCCGGCCGGTCCCCAAATCCCCTAGCAACAACATCCTCCCTAGCCCCCGGCAGCACCTGCAAGGACTGCACATGGCTGGCAGAAGGGGTCCAGCCAGCTGAGTGCTGCTCCTGGACATGCCTCGAATAGTTTCCATGCTGTATAAGCACCCACACTGCGCTTCCCCACCACCACCAAGGAGGGCTGGTGGTCCCCTCACACAGCCCGCAGTGGGGTCTGCAGCACCCCTGCCCACCAGCCCTACTCCTTGGGGCCACTCTGCACCGTCCCAGTGCCCCCGGTCAACCTAGCAGACCCAAACTTTGAGATGTTGGCCACCCCCTTGGGTTGCAACCCCCCCCTTCCCTGCACCTCCCCATCGACATGTGCACGGAGAAAGCAAAAAATCCTTTTTTATTGATGAAGGCATCTTTCCAAGGAGCCATCCACATCCCCCTACCGCACCCTAGAGCCTCAGGGAGAGCTGGCTTCCTTCTATGTGTAATAGGGGATGCTTAAAGTATCAAAATAGTGAGAGAAGCCTCAGCAAGTGCAAGGGGAGGGATGGGTTCCTAGAGCCGGGGAGGGGTGAGGAGTTCCAGGCCACTGGGCATGCGCTGGGTTGCAGGCAGTTAGTGGGGATGACGTGAACAAGGAAATAAATGAACTTTGAAAGCTGCAGGCTCAATACTACAGAAATTTAGAAGTTATAAAAAATACTGAAAAATCTTGGAAAACAATGCAGGCACTTGGGAAAGAGAAGGAGGAGGGCAGAGAGGCAGGGTCCCTGGAAAAGGGGACAAGGTGGGGGAGAGCAGCTCTGGGGCGAAGCCATCTCACACCAGCCCTGAGCAGAGGCACTGCGGTGGTGAGCCCGGGCCTCCAGCGAGAAGCCCAGGCTGAAGAGGATGCTCTGGGGTGGCTCAGTGCCTCCTGGGGATGCTGCAGAGGAAGAGGGGTGGGCGATTCAGCCAGCAGTAAGGCAACAGAGGTGAAAGGCAGCTCTGTGCAAGAGTGTAGCAAAGGAAGGTGCAGAGCAGCGTACAAGATAGGGCAAGACACCAGCCTCCCCCTCTCCTGCTTGGAGGAAGGAGAAGACAGGAGCGAGAGAAGGAATGACAAAGGTGTAAGAAAAATTCTGAAAGGTCTGGAGGGCCGGGCCCCACCACAGGAGGGAGCCCTATGTCCCCGCAACTGGGGCTGGCAGCGGGGGCACCCTGAGCCGGTCCAGGACAGGCTCCCACTCCTAGCAGCCCCCTACAGGGGTGCTGGTTGGGCCCTGGCACGGGTGCGTGGGAAGGCAGGCTGGGTGGCGAAGTGGAGATGCTGATGTAGTACCTGCTCGGGGCAGTGCTGCACGGTGTCTGGGTTAGTCCTGGTGCGCCGGTGCAAGCAGGGCTGTGGTCTACCCGAGGCAGCCCAGCGTTGGCTCGAGTTGGGGTGTCAAACAGGAGCCGTCGGCAGCAGTCTGTGCAGTGAATGGCAGAAGGGCTCTGCCCGGGCACAGAGCAGTGGCATGGGGCTCAGTTCTGCTCCTCCTCCCGCAGCTCGGAGGGCAGAAATTTGTATTGCTGCTGCCGGATCATAGCCAACTTCTTGCGCGCCTCCTCCAGCTCCCGCTCCTTGTGCAGCATCTCCTCCTGGGCTGCAATGATCTGCCAAGGGAACGCAGTGAGATGTCTCAGCAGCCTGTGGCAGTGACAGACGGAGCACACCTTGCTCTGCGCCCTCCCATCCCCTTCCATCTCATGGTCCCAGAGCAGTCCCTGCGTCCCAAACCATGCTCCTTGGGAGACATGGGAGAGCACAATGCGCCCTGCAGGCAGGTCTCACATCCAGGAGGCAGAGATGGAACCTGTGCCACCCCACACTGGGATGCACCCATTCCTTACGCAATGGTCTGCCCTTCACACGCACCCGGGATGCTGGGATGGCACAGGTGTCACACCAAGAAGGCAGCGTGTTACACAGTTAGGACATCAGGACGAGCATGTTCACTGGCTGTGCCCGCAGCTACAAGCAGCAGGAAGACCACAAAGCCCAGCTGGGTGGGATGGGTGCCATTCCCCTGTCTGCAGCATTGTTTTGAGGCTCTTTTGGGATGTACTCTGTGTTGGTGGATGGTAGGACATGGCTGTAGTGGTGGCAGCCAGAGCTCCCCCTGCTCCACTGGAGCAGCCCCACTCCTCACCTGTGCAATTCCCCCCACCATCTTCTCCTTCACCACCACAGTCTCATCGTGGTCCTGAAAGGCAGCTGCCTTCTGCGCTGCCTTCACCAGATTATCTGATGCTCTCTTCACAGCGTTGCTGGCGGCCTGGAGGGGGAAAGAGGTGGGGGAACAGCATCCTAAGCCTGGGGCACAACTGCTGCCTTGGCAGGGGAAGCCCTATCCCAGCAGGGCAGGAGAGGTGGCCGGGAGAGGTGGGAGCTGCAGGCAGAGCTCCCTGAGGATGGCTTGCTGCCAACAGCGCTGCTCATGACCATTTCAGGTGCTGCTGCTCCCAGTCAGGCTCCTGTGGCACTTCCCTCACTCTGCTCCCTTCTGAGCAGCGGGGCAGGGGTTTCAGGGCAGCCTGGCTGACCTGTCCCAGCCTTTGCCCTGAAATGCCACCCCCAAGGTCTCACTGGGATCCTTGTGTTAGCCCCAGCATGTGGGCATTAACCTCCATGCCATGGCCACGGAGGGTTAATCTCCTATGTCAAAACATCCCCAGACAATGCCAGGGATTCAGTGAACATATTTCAGGCATTCCCAAGCCAGACTATCAGCCCTGAATGCCCCTGGCTCAGCAACCCCAGCCTGGTGGACAAGAGCCCAGAATTATTTACGTATGCAGTCCAAGTTACATGGAGCCTGCATCCAAGTGAACCACTGACAGTATGCAGGCAGGGAGCACAACCTTGTGGAGATGCTTCCTCTGTGCCATGGCCTCATCCCACGGTCCCACATGCCCCCCCTCACCACCACCTACCCTTCAAGCACCCACATGGGTGTTCAGGAGCCTGGAGGAGGCAGCTGGGGCTCAAGGGTAGCCTGGGACTCACCTGGAGTCTCTTCATGGCCTCTGAGTCATGGTCAGCCTTCACCTTGCAGGCCACCAGGAGCTGTGCCGTGGAAGCAGCCACCTGCTTGGCTGATGAGATGAGCTTCTCCTCACTGGCGTGGCCCTGCACTGCTGCGTTGGTGGCTTCACACAGGTTGTTGGTAGCAGCAGCGACCATGCATGCCTACAGCATGAGAGAGTGTCAAAGGGGTGTGGGAGCCTCCCAGGAGAGGGTCCCAGGGAGGACATAGGGCTTGGGATGGGGACAATCAATCAGCTTCCATGTCATATCCCAGCTGGTGGGAGAGGGAGCAAGCAGTGGGGATGCCTCCTCCATGGAGGAGAAGCACAAGGGCAGCACAACCTCCTTTTCGGAGCAGGAACGAGGGGAGATGTCCCCTGCTCCACAGGCACTACACAACCTCGATACTCACGGCTGAAATGAGTCCCTGGGACCACTGCCCATCATCCACTGCGTTGGCTGGGATGGCTCCCACCTGTGAGGCAGGAGAGGACTAGTGAAGCACGAGGGCTGTGGGCAGCCACTGGAGAAGGGAGGGAGCCCACCACAGCCCTAGGTCCACCTGCCTGTTCCGTGAAAGCTCTGCATCTTGCCAACTTCAGCCCTGGGGTCCCTGCTAGAACATCCCACCCACCTTCACCTTGATGTCTCTGAGCAAGCCCACTTCCAAGGGGTCAGCCCAGGACCCCACAAACCATGCACACAGTGCTTTGGCACTGACTCACACTCTGCTCCTTTCTTTCCCCCTCCCAGCCTTACCTTTCCTTGGGCCACTAATTCTCGCTGGGCTGCTGAGGCTGCCTTCACCAGGGCACTCGTAGCTGCCGCAATAGATTTGGCAGCTTCCAGGATCTGCTCCTCAAAGTCCAGGCTCTCATCTGCTTGCTGTACACAAAAACAGGAGTGTGAGTCCTACACAGGGCTGCCAGGAAGGTGGCAGGGGGCTGAGGGGGGCACACATAGAGCTGGGGACAGGAGTGATGGCTGTGGGACCCAGGAGGGAAGGGGCTGCCCCAGAGTGGGTTCAGGTGGGGCTCAGCACCCCGTGCTACCTTAGGCTTGGCCCTTGGCTTCAGCTGCTCCAGGTTCTTAGCTGCAGCCTCAATGGCAGACGCTGCCCCCAGAAGCTCGTTCTCAGCGATGACCGTGGGATCTTCTGGGTCAACCCACTCCATCCCTAGAGAAGTCAGAAACCAAAACAGGTTAAAGCCACATACGGCTTAATTTCTGACCCACCCTACCTCCTCCCATCAGCTGCTGAGCCCCAGGCTCTAATCCCAGCCCCAGATGCTGTCCCGGAGGTGGACAAAGCCATGGAACTCACCTTTCATGGCTTCAGCTGCTTGGATGAGCTCAGTGACAGAGCTGGCCACCTGCTTGGAGTACCCGGACAGCTGCTGCTTCATCTCGTGGGTCGGCTTCTGCAGGATCTGGGGGAAAGGAACAGGCCTAAGCACCTTATGGAGATCACGAAGCAGAGGGTGGACCCTACCCGGCAGCTCCTTCTGACCCTGTTTTGCCCCTCGCCCCCAGAATTTGTCTGCCTGAAAAAGTGCCACCAGTCCCACCTAGGGCCCGTGGCACCAGCAGCCACCCATTTCAGGCTGCTGCTGGTGCCACTGCAAAACAAGGGGACCCCGTAAGTCCATTTGAGGCGCTCCCCCCACAGAAAGAGAGCAGGAACCCCCCACCCCCTGTGAGTATATATTGGTCACTGCCATCCTGTCTCAAGCGACGCTGGTTGGTCTCCTCCTGCATGAGGACAGGATGATCTTTTCCTTTTCCTTGGCACTGTTCAGTCCATGGTTTCTGGGACATCTTGCAGCACCGAGGTCCTCAGTTCAAGTCAGGGTCCTTCCAGCACTCAGCAGCTGCCCCCCAGGATCTCCTTTTCTCCCCCCCTCAAAGCACTTCAAGCTCCAGAAAGCCATCCCCCCTCACTGTTCCCCTTTCCAAGATTCATCTGCAAACACAAGCTGGGCATGGAAGGACCCTGGAGCCAGGTCCCAGACCCTGCAGGGACACATGTCCCCTTCCCAGAAGATCCCCCCTGCAGCTAGGATGGAGGGCAGGCATGCACACACCACAGCACATCGGAGATCACACATCAGCTTGAGCAGGGGTGAGTACAGGCACAGATGGCGGGGTCCAGCCCCAAACCACATAGGCACAGTGCTACCCCAATGCTGGGCTGGGCACACGGACACGCTGCTCATGCTGAGGTTAGACACTGGCAGGCACACCAAGTGTCACCTTACTCACCAGCTGATCGAGGAGGATGGAGAGGAGAGAGAAGGCAGTGAATGCCCTGGCAGAGACATGCGGGCAATAGGGACGCATGGGCAATGGAGATGCGCATGGGGTGGGGTGAAGGAGGTGAGATGGAGAGGTGGGGAAGAAGGCTCGGAGGTCCCAGGCCCTGCTACCATCACCACTTCATAATTCAGCCCTACATAATTACTGATGGACAGGCTCCCGAGGCTCCCAGGGCTAGAGGAGGCACCCGCACCCAGAGCAGCTCTCCTCCTCACCCCACTTGACACCTCAGTTCTCCCCACCCTGAACTCTTTAACTGCAGTTCTCAGCCTGCATTTCTCTGCTTTTGGTGACGGAGACCTATTGTTACCAAATACCAAGTCCCCACGGAGGTTCAAATTCCTTCCCCTCCCCAGTGAAATACGCTGCTGGCTTACTCTTTTGCTGGGAGCCAAGTTTTCTATCCCGAGACAAATAACTCTCTTGAACTCTAACCACTCCTGCTCGCACACTGAGGCATTGGTTCCCAAAGGGACAGATCCAGCATACATACAGCAACAGTCTTTGCTGCTGGGGGGTAAGGCAGTATCCTGTCCATAACCTTCTCTTCTACATCCCTCAATGTGGGGCAGGGCTCAGCGCTGCAGACTGCCCCATCAGCACCTCCTCATCCCTTCTGCTCACTGCCTTCCGAGAAGCTGCTGCCCTCCCATAGATGTGACCCCTGTGCTGGCTTCCTGCATTCACAGACCAGAGCGCTGCAGAGTCTGGAGGGTTCCTGACTTTATTTGGGACCTGTGTGGGGCCATCCCAGCAAATCATGGCAGTTGCATATGGCAGGGAGCCCCCAAGCTGACAGCAATGGCCAATTTGCCTTCATGAGCACGTCTGGACAAAAAGCTGTATTATTAAGTCTATCATCTGCTCTGACAAGATTTTTAAAATTGCTAAATGGTCTCTTTCTAGAGGCCATAAACTTACTAAGATGTACCTCCAGTGAATATTTCATGGGATGGACTGCATGTATGATATTCAGGAGACATTGCATGACAGCTGGAAGGTTACACCCAAAATGCAGTAGAATAGCATGCTTCTGCAAGTAGTCTGACCTTGGGCACTGCCACAGTATGTCATTAGCCCAATCATCTGTTAACAACAGGTCATTCAGAGAATTTCACCTAGCATTTCAGTCTTGGCTGCAATTACTTATGTGTGGCTAAAGCATCTTCCAGAAAGACATTTGATCTAGATGCAGAGCATGAAAAACTCAATGTTCTTTGTAACTGTATCCCAATGGTTATGTCTTTCAGATAAAACCATCCTTTGATTTCCCCTGTCTGGCTTCAATTTCTAGCCCTTGGGTCCTGCTTGCCTCCCTCTTTGTTCTCAATCCCCTTTTAACCAACCTAGTGAAATCATGCTGCATAACTGACCCCAATGCTTGCTCTTTTTCCTTGCTTCAGGTCCAGGGCTATCATCAGATCTACAGGCACACATTCTGTGCATCCTTGCAGCAGGATCAGCTCTTACAATCTTGCCAAGAACGCAAACCACTGGAAGCACTTCACTAAATCCTTTCTTCCCATCTCTTGGTTAATCCAGCCTTAATTTGCTTCATATGAACTACACTGATCTTGTAGGACAGCTAATTAAAGCAGCCAACTGAAGTAATCGGGAGGACTAAGCTGGAGGAAGACTGGATCAAAAGAGTGCAGCTGGCCTTTGCAGTCAACACCTCTGCCACTGCAGGCACTGCCCGTCTCTCACACTCTTGTGTAAGCTTAATGAGCTCTGTTTTCACACTGGCTAAGTTTCTCACTCCCACTACTCATAATGGAAGCTGCTTCAGGATTCTGTTCCTGTGTTGTGAATTCCCAGCCTCTGGTTATGGCCAGTTAATCTCCATCTGTTGTTACCCAAATACTTTTCTTCAGAGCTTGTTGATCACTCTGACATCTGCTTCTGTAAGTAATTATAGGCAGCCCTCCCATTCCTCCTCACCTTGCCTGCCTAAGCAATCAGGGAACACGGGAGGTGCTCCTTTCCTGTATGGGATCATCATGGGGATGGAGGTGAGCCACACACTAGGTACAAGGGCAAGGAAGGGGAGAGGAATCTGGCACCTGCTTTTTCAAGATGATTTTGACATCAAATGTCTAGCTCAGGTCAAAGCAACTTTAACAGCACTAGCCCAGAGCACTGCAGCAATGACAAGCTGTGCAGTCTCAAGGCAGCCAGCAGGTCTCTCCTTTATGTCAGGACCTGAAGGACAGGCAGCGCGACCTGCGTGCCAGTGGCCACCGCACATTACCTCCTTTTTAACCATTCTGTTTATCTTAGACTTCAGACCTATCCAGTAATACACTATTAAAATAATAATCCTGATGGCTTGGATATCTGGACAAGGTTTCTGATTTAAATAATAATAATAATAATAATAATAATAATAATAATAATAAT
>MU016687.1:191723-219655 GCA_011076525.1 Nettapus auritus | reverse complement strand
ACATTTTGAAAATGAAAAACAGTTTCTTAAATAGTAATTCTTCAAATACAGGTAACAACAAAGCTGTGAATTTGCAAAAACAGCTGAAATGAAATGACGAGTCCTGGAAGAGTTTGCCATTAAATTAGCAAATAGTGCTTGCATTGCCGTCTAGAACATTGCTTTCAAAGTCTTAAATAAAAACAGCAATAAAGTAGTTATATAATATGGTGTTGGTGAAAAGGGAGATATCCAGAAAATACTGCATTTAGAAAATGAGTTAATTAGTGAGCTTTATTTCTCAAACTATAATTTCTGAGACATTTTTGCAGTATCAGAAGATTTTTTTTCTGTTATGGAACTGTGATATGGGCAATGACTTTTCCTTTTATGCCAATATTCTTTTAAAAGTAAAACAACTGAAGGGTGTTATCCTTGCTTTTCTTCATATAATCTTTCTGTATCGTACCTACTACTTGGCTTATGTTTTTTTTTCTGAACTAAGTGTTGTGGTTTAACCCGGCTGGCAGCTAAGCACCACACAGCTGTTCGCTCACCCTCCCCCCTCCCTCTCTGAGACGGGGGAGAGAAATGAGAAAAACTGAAGCCTGTGGGTTGAGATAGAGACAGTGTATTAAGATAGGAAAATAAAATAATAATAATATGTATAAAACAAGTGATGCACAATGCAATTGCTCACCACCTGCTGACCGATGCCCAGCCTATTCCCGAGCGGCCACCTTCCCCCCCCTCAGCTAGCCACCCCATCTATTGTTTAGCATGACATCAGATTGTATGGAATACCCCTTTGGCCAGTTTGGGTCAGCTGTCCTGGGTTTGTCCCCTCCCAGCTCTTGCTGCACCCCCAGCCTGCCCGCTGGCAGGACAGAGTGAGAAGCCGAAAAGTCCTTGGCTTAGTGTAAGCACTGCTCTGCAACAATTAAAACATCAGTGTGTTATCTACATTCGTCTCATCCTAAATCCAAAACATAGCACCCTACCAGCTACTGGGAGGAAAATTAACTCTATCCTAACTAAAACCAGGACACTAATTAATTTTCTTAATGCCATACGTCCACGGGAAGTGCGCTGAGACAATGGAAGGAGTGATGGGTCTTTTCCCAGTAGTGTTCGTGCGCAGCTCATCTAAGTCAACCTGGTTTCCTGCCCTGTGTAAAAGCCTGAGAGACCTCACAAAGCTGAAGCCAAAACAGCTGTGAGAACTTTTGAGAAAGGATGGACACGTGTCGCGAGTAAAAGGTCCAGTGAAAGAGTGGAAAGTAGCATCTGAACATCTGATCCAGGAGAAACTAAACTAACCATCAGACAGACTTGAAGAAGCCTTCATCAGAGAGTATAAGCTAAGTTGCTGTGGGAATTTTATTGTAATTACTCCTGTAAAAGTAGTCAACAGATAAACTCTTGAATAGATACCTATTAAGGGAAGAGATTTATCAATAACAAGGATCAGTTAAGCATTATCCCCTGAAGGTAACAGTAGGCTATCTGCGGTGTATACCCCTTTAAGATTAGGGAAGAGGGCAAGACCAGATAGGGAACCGGTGCTGTGGCTGGGAAGGTCTGCCAAGGGCTGCAACCCCTTCGGGCTGTGACCGCCGATCACTATGGCCCTTACCAGACCTCTTCTAGTCCTACTTTGGGTGAGTTTCTTGGCCCAAGCTACGGCCAACAACTGCAATCAATGTATAGTAACTACTGGAAAAGGATGGTTGAGCTCCCAAACATTGGTGTATCATACTGTCTATGACTGTAAAGGCCAGAAAATAGGAAGCTGCATTTTTAACCTAACTCAGTATGCTCTATGCAGAGAAAGTGACAGGAGAGTCAGTGCAACATAGACTGTTATTCAACTCATTCTATTATGAAATGGAAACAGGAGTAAAATATGAAATCCCCACAGTTGCAAAAAAAATCTAATAGTTGTCAATAAAACCGGAGATGCACTCGGATTAATTGCAAAACAAAATACCAAGATGAGAACTGCTTTGTATCAAAATCTCTTAGCTTTGGATTATTTGCTACCACAAGAAGGAGGAGTCTGTGGAAAATTTAACCTTAGTAATTGCTGTTTAGAGATTGATGATGAAGGAAAAGCTGTGAATGAACTTGTAAAAGAAATGAAGAAAATTGCACATGTCCCAGTACAAACTTGAAGGGGTATGGATTGGGATTTGTTTTCATGGCTGCCCGGTGGACCATGGGTTAAAAGGATGTTATTTTTATTTTTATTTTTATTTTTATTTTTATTTTTATGTGGTGTAATGACGTTATTGTTTATATCTTGTATGATACCTTGCTTTACATTATTGATATGCCAAATAATAAATAGTACCCAATTTGTGATGACTTCGGTAGAGAAGAAAGGTGATGTGTCAATAATGATGCTTAAGAAATGGACTCCTCCCCAAGAACCGACTGATGAGATCCAATTGTTACTAGCAAAGGTTGAAGAGGAAACATGAATCAATACCATGAAAAAGGAAATGGGGGATTGTGAAATGTGTTAATTTGATTCATGTCAGTATGGAACAATGCTAGGGCCACATGATGAAATATAACTTTCTACCTAAGAAAAACAGAGTGATTAGTGTACAACTGTATGATGTTCAACAAGGCCAAGTGCCGGGTTCTGCACCTGGGGCACAACAACCCCAAACAGAGCTACAGGCTGGGAGATGAGTGGTTAGAAAGCTGCCTGTCAGAGAAGGACCTGGGAGTATTGGTTGACAGTCAGCTGAATATGAGCCAGCAGTGTGCTCAGGCAGCCAAGAAGGCCAACAGCATCCTGGCTTGCATAAGAAACAGCATGGCCAGCAGGTCCAGGATTGTCCCCCTGTACTCGGCTCTGGTGAGGCCGCACCTCGAGTACTGTGTTCAGTTTTGGGCTCCTCACTACAAGAAGGACATGGAGGTGCTTGAGCGAGTCCAGAGAAGGGCTACGAAGCTGGTGAAGGGTCTGGAGAACAAGTCTTATGAGGAGTGGCTGAGGGAGCTGGGACTGTTTAGCCTGGAGAAGAGGAGGCTCAGGGGCGACCTTATCGCACTCTACAGGTACCTGAAAGGAAGCTGTAGCGAGGTGGCGGTTGGTCTATTCTCCCATGTGCCTGGTGACAGGATGAGGGGGAATGGGCTAAAGTTGCACCAGGGGAGGTTTAGGCTGGATATTAGGAAAAACTTCTTTACTGAAAGGGTTGTTAGTCACTGGAATAGGCTGCCCAGGGAAGTGGTGGAGTCACCATCCCTGGAGGTCTTTAAAAGACGTTTAGATTTAGAGCTTAGGGATATGGTTTAGTGGAAGACTTGTTAGTGTTAGGTCAGAGGTTGGACTCGGTGATCTTGGAGGTCTCTTCCAACCTAGACTATTCTGTGATTCTGTGATTCTGTGATTCTGTGATAGTTCTTGTATCATGTGAAGGAAGGGTCCAGCAATTCGTGTAAATAGAGGGTTTGAAGGACGAACATTGAGACTCGGGTCTGGGAGATAAGAACCAAGGAGGTTTTAGGAAACTGCTGACTTTTGCAATGTGACGCTGTGCAAGCTTCGGATATCCGACAAAGATATCACCAAATAAGGAGAAAGGGGGAGTTGAAGGACAAAGCCTGGGAGGAAGACTATGAGCCTTCAGCATGAGCGACCCCCAGAGAGACCACCAGAGACCAATACACATGCGTCTGGGAGAAGGTTCGGATTCTGGGAACTAATTATAATAACCCTGCCTTTTCTAGGAATAGTGATGAATATGTATTAGTCTAGGAGCATAAAAAACAGCTAACTGATGTAACAGGTGTGCATCTTGGTGGAGCAGAGACTCCCAGCGCACCCAGCGCTGTTTGCTTGCCTCTATTCATTTAATAAATTGCAAATTTTAATTGGAATCCTATTTGGGACTCAGTCATTTATCACACCTCCTCCCCTGCGCTCAGCCCCATGGCAGGGCTCACCTTGGGTGCTTCAGGGACAGGCAGTAAGGGGGAGCCCACTAAAAGACCTCAGAGGAAAGAGCTGCAGATCCCATAGGAAGTTGGGGATCTGGGGAGCACCCCGGTATCTACGGGCAGCCTCAACAAACCATGGGAATGGGGCTGGGGACACTCACCACCAGCACGTGCTCCAGCAGCTCCAGGTAGCCACCAGCACATTCCCTGCTGAAGCGCAGCACCCACTGCCGCACGTCCGCGCTCACCTCTGGGTGGTAGGCAGCCTCCTGGAACCCAGAGATAGCGATTCACATCCAGACACCTCCCCTGCCACATTGGGGCTCATGGAGGGCACCCGCTTGTCCCCCCAAACCCATGCCAGCCCCATGTCCCCTGCCCACCCACGCGGCACCTTGCAGGCACGCAGCATGTCCGCGATGGCACAGCGGCTCAGATTGGCCGTGGTGATGACATCCTCCTGCCGACACGAATTGCCAGCAGCCACAGCTTTGGCTGTGGCCATTGTGACGCCTTTCGTCATTCGGATGAAGTCCTCTGGGGTCGAGACCTGGGCAGGAGGCACTGGGGAAGAGAAGGCCTGAGAATAGAGTCAGGGGTGAGGCGCAGGGCAGCAGGAGGCCAGCTGCAATGCTGTGTCTGTACTCACCACCAGCTCTTGGCGGATGTGCTCTATTGTGGCCTCCAGTGCCCGCGTCCCTTTCATGGCCTCGTCCTCGACCGCCTTCACTGTCTTCAGCAAGGAAGTGACGTTGGTGACCATCACCTGTGGAAGGGAGAACAGAACTGGGAAAAAGCCCCAAGAAAGCTCTGAAACGCTGCCAACACCTGTCCCTCCCTTTGTGGTTTGGTCCCAAACTGTCCCTTCTCCATACTCCACCTCATTTTGATCTCCCACTTTGTGCTGTGCCCTACCTTTTATGTGTCCCCTTGCCCTGACTGCCTCCCAGTTGTCCTCCCATCCCCAGACAGGCACAGAAGCACCTTCCTGCTTTTTTTAGCCCTCCTACCCCATTCCCTTCTCCCCATTGTGCCCCAGTGCAGACCTTGGCAGAGTTCTTCAGCTGGTAGACAGCAGGGTCATCCCCAGCTTTGCCAGAAGCTGTTTTGGTGGCACTGATCAGGTCCCCAAGTGCCTTGGCCACATCCTTCACAGCATTGATCAGAACCACCTGGGAAGAGCAAGACCAGGGTCATGGCTTGCTGTGGTCACACTCAGGCTGTAGGTGGTGTGGCCCAGAGGCAGAAAAGTAGGGCACCCCAGAACATGCCATATACATGGAGTTCAAATCAGCCAGTTCTGCTAGCAGGCAAAGCTCAGACAGTGTTCTCCAAGACATGCAGAGTCCAGCCCAGAGCACCAGATGACCTTTCACCCTCAGCTCCAACCCCTTCACACAAGCTATGAGCAGCCTCTGTTCACCCCAGACACCCCATCCTACCTGAGTCTCTGGGTCTTCAGATCCTAGGCTGGCAGCACCCAGCTTCACCACCTCTGCCAGGTGGGTGATGGTGGTCACAGAGGACTGGGCAGCCTGGGCTAGCTTCTCTTGGTTGGTCGTGGCATTCTGCACCAGTACTTTGGTGTCCTCCACCAGTGCCTTGGCTGTCTTCAAGATGCCCTCCCTGGTGAGAAGGGAGTCAGAGAGGAAGCAGCCCTGCAGAGGTGTGTATGCACGAGGTGCTAAGGAATGACAGACAAGCATCTGCCTCTATGTGCACGTGCTCCTTGCTCCCTGCCTTTCATCTGCATGAGCTGGAGGGGGAAACAGCCAGCATGACCCGAACTTGCAGGTCTCCTTGGAGCTGATCCACAGCTTACAAAGATGCAAGACAGCGGGACAGAGCCTGCCCCCCCTATCCTCAGCTGAGCAGGGGCTGGCCAAGGTGTTGTACCCCCCACCCTGATACCTGTGGTCAGCAAAGGTTTCCGAGTTCTCCAGATTGAGGGTCCCTGCTGTGGCAAACATGATGGTGGTGTCAAGGTCAGCGATGATGCCAGAGACGGCGCTGGCAGCAGTGATGCAGGCTTGCGTCCCGCGGTTTCCAGCCTGCAGGGCTGCCAGTACATGAGACACCTGCATGGTACGAGCAGGGTGACTGAGGGAGGCAGAGCAGGCTCATGCAATCCCCACCACACACCTCTGACACCTCCCCAGGACAAATCAATCCAAGGAGGGGTCTCAGGAATTGTATGGTCTGGACACCCCTTCTTAGCTTCCATTTATTTTTATCTCATACCTATCATGCATGGGGGTGCAGGAGACACTGAACTCTGCTACTTTCCAAACAAATAAGGCTAGCACCTTATCAGAATATTACAGCTCATTCCTTCTGTAGGCGCTAAATTCAATTTCTGCACTTTGGCAAGCACTCATAAGAGAGTAAGTTTCCTGATGGAAAGTAAGGTTGGAAAGAAAGAACCTACAGGAGGCCCTAGGCATGCAGACATGTGACAGACAGTATGAACCACTGTTTTGCCTTTGTAATCTTGCTTGCAAGCATTGCATCTCTACCCTTATCAGTTGGATTTTTTTAAAACCATTTTTTTGTCTGTATTAATCAGTGTGCTTTTTAGACTGGCTGATGGGCAGGATGCTTTCCATTGTGCTAGCAAAAGGTGCTGGGGATACTGATCACCTAGCATGAGCTGCAGGCTTACTAGAGACACAGCAAATACTACACACACCTCTGCAATGGCTGATTTAGAGAGCCCTGGGCTGCCACCAAGGTGTGGAACAGTCTTCCTTGGCAGGCCATTACCAGCATTTCAGCAGGTAGCAACCGGCCATTGCAGTTACCCATCACAGCACAAGTGTTGTTATGGTGCCAGGAAGGGAACCCATCCCATGCCCCACCAGCTGAATTGTGCCAGGGCAAGCATGGCTGAGAGAGCAGACAGAGCCCAGCAGGGCAACAAGAGAACCCAAGGTGGAGGCTCAAAGGGCACGTGGCTCAATCTGACATTCCTCCCAGCACCTGCCTCCTCTCTCCTGTTACCTGCTCCGGGACCCTTGGGGCAGCTCACCTTCTCAGAGACCTTGCACGCACTCTCTATAAGCTCCTTCTTGGTGTAGGCATCGCTGGGGCTACACTGCAGGGCTCCAGCCTTGGTCACCAGGGTGGTGTAGCCATGACCCAGCTCCTGCACCCGGCACTTGATGTGGGAGCCAATCTGGAGGCAAATGGGTGCGTGAGAGAGCCTGAAGGGAACTAACCCCTGCACCCATCATACCTGATGGGACACACCAGACACCCCACCCAGCTCAGAATCACAGAATCACAGAATCACAGAATTTCTAGGTTGGAAGAGACCTCAAGATCATCGAGTCCAACCTCTGACCTAACACTAACAGTCCCCACTAAACCATATCCCTAAGCTCTACATCTAAACGTCTTTTAAAGACCTCCAGGGATGGTGACTCCACCACTTCCCTGGGCAGCCCGTTCCAATGTCTAACAACCCTTTCGGTAAAGAAGTTCTTCCTAAGATCCAACCTAAAATTCCCCTGGCGCAACTTAAGCCCATTCCCCCTCGTCCTGTTACCAGGCACATGGGAGAACAGACCAACCCCCACCTCGCTACAGCCTCCTTTGAGGTACCTGTAGAGAGCGATAAGGTCACCCCTGAGCCTCCTTTTCTCCAGGCTGAACAATCCCAGCTCCCTCAGCCGCTCCTCGTAGGACTTGTTCTCCAGGCCCCTCACCAGCTTCATTGCTCTTCTCTGGACTCGCTCAAGCACCTCCATGTCCTTCTTGTAGCGAGGGGCCCAAAACTGAACACAGTATTCGAGGTGCGGCCTCACCAGAGCCGAGTACAGGGGGACGATCACCTCCCTAGCCCTGCTGGCCACACTGTTTCTTATACAGGCCAGGATGCTGTTGGCCTTCATGGCCGCCTGAGCACACTGCTGGCTCATATTCAGCCGACTATCAACCATCACTCCCAGGTCCTTCTCTGCCTGGCAGCTCTCCAACCACTCCCAGCCTGTAGCTCTGCTTGGGGTTATTGCGGCCCAGGTGGAGGACCCGGCACTTGGCCTTGTTGAACTTCATGCAGTTGACCTCAGCCCATCGGTGCAGCCTATCCAGATCCTCCTGCAGAGTCTTCCTACCCTCGAGCAGATCGACACACGCACCTAACTTGGTGTCATCTGCAAACTTACTGAGGGTGCACTCGATCCCCTCATCCAGATGAAGATATTAAAGAGGACCGGCCCCAGCACAGAGCCCTGGGGAACGCCACTAGCGACTGGCCTCCAACTGGATTTGACTCCATTTACCACGACTCTTTGGGCCCGGCCATCCAGCCAGTTTCTAACCCAACGAAGCGTGCGCCAGTCCAAGCCAAGAGCAGCCAGTTTCCTGAGGAGAATGCTGTGGGAAACAGTGTCAAAAGCCTTGCTGAAGTCAAGGTAGACCACATCCACAGCCTTTCCCTCGTCCACCCAGCGCGTCACTTTGTCATAGAAGGAGATCAGGTTCGTCAAGTAGGACCTGCCCTTCATAAACCCATGCTGACTGGGCATGATCACCTGCTTGCCCTGCAAGTGCTGCGTGATGACTCTCAAGATAATCTGCTCCATGAGCTTCCCTGGCACTGAGGTCAAACTGACAGGCCTGTAGTTTCCCGGGTCAGTCCTCCGGCCCTTCTTGTAGATGGGCGTCACGTTTGCTAGCCGCCAGTCAACTGGGATCTCCCCCAATAGCCAGGACTGTTGATAAATGATGGTAAGCGGTTTGGTCAGCTCCTCTGCCAGTTCTCTCAGTACCCTCGGGTGGATCCCGTCCGGCCCCATCGACTTGTGCACTTCCAAGTGCCATACCAGGTCACCAACCATTTCTTCATGTATAGTGAGGGCCACATCCTGCTCCCCATCCCCTTCTACCAGTTCAGGGAATTGGGTATCCAGAGAACAACCGGTATTGCCGCTAAAGACTGAGGCGAAGAAGGCATTAAGCACCTCCACCTTTTCCTCATCTCTTGTAACTAAGTTTCCCCCCGCATCCAGTAAAGAATGGAAAAGCTCCTCTCCACCGACCCTCTCACCTCCTCATTCTCAGCGGTGAATGCTGCTGGCTTGGCCTCTTGCACCAGCTGCCCGTAGTCGTTGGTCAGCTGGTTGGCCAGTATGCCCAGCTCGTCTGGGTTCGTGGTGGATTTGGTGACCTGCCGATGGAAGAAGAGCAGGGCTCAGGTGGGCCCTATGGTGGGACAGGCAAGCAAGGAAGACAGCTGCCCTGCCCGGGTGAGACTGCAGCACCACTTTCTGCTTCCTGTCTCGAGCGGGGGTGAATAGGAGAGCAGTGGAAGCCTTGCTGGCCTCTGCACCCACCATCTCCTGCACAGTCACTGCAATAGCCTTAGCCGTTTTCACCATCGTGGTCTGGTAGTCCACAAAGGTCCCCTCTGGCTCGCCCATTGGCCCCTCATCCAACTGCAAGAGAACATCAGGATAGTTTGGCTCCAGCCCCTGACCAGAGACACTCCTTGACTACAGCATGACAAGAGACTTGTGCCTCCCTGCCTGGGGTTTTGCCCACTATGGCCCTGGGCACTCCCTCCCCAGACTGGCCCCCAGAACTCCAATGGGGAAAGATCTGAACATCTTCCTGCATCTCTCCCTGCCTCTTTGGTTGCTCAAGTGCAGTGCCTCTCCTTCCCAAGCAGGACTCAGAGCCAGCATCCCAAGGAAGACAAGAAATGACAAAGTCCCACATAGGGTTTGACTCTGACTTCTTTCACTCAGCCCCAGCCCTCTCTATGTTCCCCTCATCTGGTTGATGGCCTGGGCGATGGAGTCCACCATGCCCCCAACAACACCCGCAGCGCTGGCTGCCTCATTCAGTGTGGTGGTCAGGTCCTCCACAGCCTCCTTCATCATCTGCACAGCTTCTTCCAGAGCCCCCTGTGTGTGGGCAGCTTGCTGCAATGAGGAGATGGAGTGAGAGAAGGAAGCTGCCCCCCCAACAGGGACACCAGACACTTGCTATGGGTTTTGGTGCCCAGCACACATGTATGATATGTGACGCATGTCTGAGGCTCACACTGTCGCCACATGCACCTCCTGCTCACCTTGAGGTTCCCACCAGCCTCCTTGGCAGTGTACAACATCTGCAGGGTAGATTCAGCCAGTGTTTTGGTCTGGTCCAGGAGGTTCATCTGCTGCTGGTGGTTGGGTGTCTTGGAGGCAGCACCAATAGCTGCCAAAATGAGCAGCTCAAAGTACTGAGCCATCTGGGACACATAGGGAAGAGCAGTGTCAGTACCAGCAGCTCCTAGCACAGGCTGGTCAGAACCTCTCCTCCTGATGTGGACTCCTCCATACACCTGGTGCCTGAACACCCTCTCCCCATCCCTCCCCTCCCATTACCTTGTGTCCCAGCTGCGAGGCCTCAGCCTGCGCTGTGCTGGCCACGGGCTCAGTCAGGTTGTTGATTTCCTGCACAGCTGTGATCATCTGGTTGTGTAAAGCCTGTTGCAAAGAGAGTGCATGGCATGAGGCTGCGGCAAGGCTGGCTTCGCTGAGCTCTGCTAGAGAGGAGTTAACCTGCCCCCATTAAGCAGGGCTCCAAAGTGCTGATTTCATCGCTAAACAAGCTCTGGCTCTAAGGGCTGTATAACCAGACAGCCCTTCCCAGGTGCAGCACAGCCCCGCTCTGTTTCACTGAGACAGACATGCAGCAGGAATACAAAGCTTGGAACAAGGCTGCGCTTGGCTGGACGGATGCAGGCCTCCTGCTAAAGACCCAAGGAGGGTTGCCAAAGCCCTGTGTGAAAGCAGAGGAAGCCAGCAGGGGCTCCAGAAAAGGGTGCTGCCCCCCACTTACCTCCCAGGAGATGCCTTCTCGAGGGGCTAGCTGCTGGCTGATGGCTTCAAGGGAGGCCTGGTCTACCTCCCACATACACCTATTCAGGATGTCAATGGCCTCATCGCACTCCCGCTGTCCAGGAGCTTTGTCCTTGCATGACAGATGGATTAGCATCGTGCCAGGCTTGCCTGGTGCTACGCCACCCCTTACCACACAACTCGACTGGTGCCGGTGAGGGGCAGGACCCCTCTCCTCAAGCAATCTGGTATTAGAGCCAGGCACCACAGCCCCACCAACCCGTGCTCACCAACATGTGTCTCCCATCAAACCATTTCAGTGCTGCAAGAAGGACAGCACCTTCCATCCCATCCCTTGCCTGCAGCAGCCAAGAACAGGAGCAAGATGAGCCAAAACATCATCTTGAAATGAGCCCAACTGGGGGTACTGGTCAGTGGGGGCTCTGGCCAAGCACACCAGACTGGCTGAGAGGGTCCTAGCCTGCCCTCACCTCATGTTGGTGATCAGCTTCTTGATGGAGTCCGAGATGGTGTGAGAGTGGCTGGCCAGCACCAACCACTGCAGTGGGTCCTTGGGGTTGACAGCCAGGGAGCAGGCAGTCTGAATGAGGCCAGCAGAGTTCTCCAGCATGGTCTTGGCAGAAGAGACGATGGGCTCCATGGTTCTGCATCCCTGTGCAGGGAGATGGTGGCCCAGTGACATGGATGGACAGGCATGCATGGGAAGTTATCCCTTCTCCTCACCCAGGAGCAGTCTCTTGATGCCCAACGCTCACTGCTGCCTCCTCATTGCACCCTCCAGACATCAGCTTTGCTCTGGGTCCCATCCCACGCTCTGCAGGGACTGGTGCTGAGGCATGCAGCTCCTCCCCACCCTGCAGCAGCTCCCACCACAGGCAAGCCACCCCTCCCTGCCCCGGTAGCACCCCATCTCAGGACTGATCTGGGCAGGAACAGTGGCAAACTCCAGGTTGGAGGCGAAGGCTGTCAGGTTGTCCACAGCCTCTATCAGAGGAGCCGTGGCTGCGCAGCACTGCTTCCGGTTTTCCTCGTTGAAGGTGCTGTCCAGGGCCTGGTGTGCAGGAGAGAGTGAGCAGTTATCCAGCCCTGAGCATGCCCCACATCCCACCTACCCTCCCATCTCTACTCTGCCTGCCTCTGCAGGGCCACCCATGCTGCCCCAATGCACCTTGATGGTCTTCACCAGTTTGGCGGTGCTGTTGGCCACCTCCTTGGCCGACTGGACAAACTGCCGCTTGGCAACAGGGTTGGCAGTGCGGGAGGAGGCCAGGCGGCATGTGTTGCACAGGGCCGAGGTGTGCTTAGCCATGATGGTGGCTGCTGACAGCACCTGTGGAGAAGAGCAGATCGAGGCAGGACCCACAGCATCTCCCCACTCTTGCAACACTCCCTTTTAGGCAAGAAAATGCCTATCATGGTGCCCCACCTCATACTCACCTGTGACTGTGTGCAGGCAGGGTCCACCAGGTTCTGGCAGGCCATCTGGATGGCTTGGTTAGCTCTGGCAAACTGAGTGGGGTCTACCAAGCCCTGCTGTCCAGCCTGGCTGTTGGGATCAGAAACTCCCACCAGGTAGGCAGCCTGCGAGCACAAGAGAGGCAGTGAGGGCTTGTGCCAGGGCAGAGGCAGGAGAGGGCTCCCAGCACCAGGCACAATGCATGGGGATGGGACCGAGCGCGTTTCACCTGGGCTGCTGCCTCTGTGAGCCCACAGAGAGCTTTGGAGGCGGCGCTGATGGACTCCCCGAACTCAGGCAGTTTGCTGTTTTTGGCGTTCTGGGAGATGCCAGCCATGGACTCACCCAGCACCTGCAGGATACACAACCACCAGCTGGAGACCACCTCCCGCCCAGTGCTCCAGCCTCAGAGCTCACTGTGCTCCACCAGCCGAGCATCTAATCCAGAGGAAGACACTCACCTTGGAGTTCTCCATGACGCTGTCCAGGCAGTTGAAGTAGGACATGTCATTGACAGCCTGGGTGGGGTTCTCCAACAGCTCCTTCACCGTCTAGAGAGACACAGGTGTCATGTCGAGGGGAAGGGTTTGCACTCTCCACATCCCACACCTTGCACTCACAGCTCTTTTTTGCTCTCTCCTGCCTCTTATGGCACAGAGGAGCTGTTCCTCTCCCCACCCCAGACATCTCAGCATCCAGCCAAGTCCAAGCCCCTGGCCTCCAATTCTCACCTCCAGCTCCCTCAGGGCATTGTCACACTCTTTCTGTCCTGGCACCTGTTGGGTGCACATGGTGATCAGCTGATTAATGTTGTCAGTCATGGCCCTGTCAGGACAGGGGAGAGACATGCCTGGATCAGTGCCAACTTCACCACCCAGAGCTACCACTATTGCAAACACCTTAACCTGGCTGTGGGACATGTCCTGGTGTAGGAAATGGGCAGAGGTTCTGGCTGGAGGACATTCCTACCTGCCCAAGGGTCTGTCTCTTCTCATAAGACTGTGACAGAGCAGCAAGGTCAGGATGATGTTAGATAAATGGTCTCAGGATGGCCCCATAGCAAGCTGAGCTCCATGGAAGCAAACACCAGGACTCGTGAAGCTGCAGACCCAGCACAAACTTTGGCACTTGCCCACCTCCCTCCATGCAACCTGAGCAGTTCCTACTGTGCAGCCGCTGCCAGCTGATTCTTGAGGTTGGGGGCTGCGGGGTCAGCAGAAAGCGCCTTTGCTGCCAGTAGCAGCTTGCTGGAGGACATGGAGATGCTCTTCAAGTTTGACACCACCTGCGCCTGATCTTCCTTGTTCTGCAAGGAGCCAAGAAGAGTCACCTACAGCAGGTTCCCGAGCTCCATGCCCACCCTGGGTTTCTCTGGTGGTTTCCAGGTTGCATCAGTTCCCTTCACTCAACTCATCTACCAGCCATCAGCAATAAGTGTTTGGTGACAATGATCACTGAATACAAGCCACTTCCTCTCCCGCTCTTGCTATTTTGCCCATCTCCAGACTCCATCTCACCAATGGTGTTAGCCACAGCTGCTCACAGCAGTCTCCAAACCAATGCTCATGGTTGGATGCCTTTCCTGGCACTCAATAGCCTCCCACAATAATCAGGATTGTCAAATGGGTGTTCACTCTCACCGGGCACAGGCTGGCCATCTCCACTCCCGCCTGCAGGAACTCATCGAAGTCCTGTCCAAATTTGCCTGAGGACTTGGCCAGGTCCTGGGGGGTGCCCCGTGATGCCTGCACCAGCTCATTGGCAGACTGGTTGAGTCCTGCTGCTGCCCGGTTCAGCTGGCTCTGCACCTCCTGGAAGGTCTTGGTGCTGTGAGGGAACTGGAGGCAGGGAGGGGGTCAGGAGCAGCAGAGATGTGGGAGCTGGTGGGTGAAGGTCCAGCACCCTCACACACCCGGGGACATGCTGGAGAGCATCCAGCACAGCCAGTGCCCACTGCAATGCCTGCCCACCCCCTTTAGCTCTGGGCTGAGCTCACTGAATCCACCAGCAGCCTCTTGCTTGCCTCTCCCACCATGCGAATGGCAGCATCCACATCCCGCTGCCTGGGCAGGCAGTTCACACAGAGGTTCAGCGCTTGCAACACCGCCTTAGCCACCTGCAGAGGACGAGAGTGGCGGCTGTCTTTCAGCCATCCCCTGCAGCCTGCCCCCAGCCTGCAGCCACCCCATGGGCCCCAGTCCCACCTGGACCAGGCACTGCTGGCTGTCAGGGTCTCCGGGTTTGGCCACTGCTTTTTGCGCCTCCTCGATGAGGTTGTTGGCCTTATCCATGATGTCGCTGGCACACTCCAGAATGGCACCCTGCGCCTGTGGGTCAGAGGTGTTAGCCGCCACACCACGGGCAGCCTGGCTGAGAGAGCGCAGTCCCTGGGCCACTTCCTGGGCAGCAATGCCTGCCGTGGGGGAGAGTGGTCAGTCAGCGAGAGCCTGGCCCCTTGCCGGGGCCCAGCTGAGGCCTGACAGCCAATACCTGTGTAGTTCTCATTGCCCTGGGCCACCTCGCCCAGGAGGTGAGCAATGGCAGAGGTGATGGCCTTGGTGCTGTTCCCCAGGTCCTGGGTGCACTTCTCCATCTGCAGGGTGACCGGCGAGCAGGGGTTACACCTTGCCCAGCCAGCCCCCAAAACCCTGTGCCTGCTGCCCTGTGTGCCCTCACCATCTCTCCCGGCAGAGGCTTGAGCTTGCCATCCCTGGTGGCCACCTTGGCCTCTTGAAGGTCCCTCTCTAGGCTCTGCACCAGGCCCAGTGCTGAGTTGATCTCCAGGGGCCCGCAGGCCTCCTGTGCCTGTGTCACGGAGAAGGAGGAGCGTCTTTGCAGGGAGCTCAGCCCTCAAGGAGGGCCGTTCCCGCCTGCCGGCCCTCCGCACTGGTCAGCCACCAGCCTCTCACCTTCCGTGCGGCCGTGCAGAGCTCGGCCAGGGCCGCAGCCAGGTTCTTGGCGCACTGGCTGAGCTGCATGGTGGAGGCCTGGTCGGTGATGGTGGGCACTGTGGCCTTGGCTGCAGCTACCATCTTCCCACCGGGCTGTCAAAAGAAGGAATGAGACAGGGCGGCATGTAGTTGTCTCCTAGCTGCCTATGGCTGGCAGCAGGTTTGAGGGTACCTGCAGGAAGTTTTGGCTGGAGGCAATGAGAGCCAGCTGGGCACTGGAGCTGTCCGGCTGTGACTGGCTTCCTCGCACGCCCTGCACCAGCATGGGGATCTGATCCACCACCACCTGTGACCAGAGGAGAGGAGGGTCACTGTGGGCACAGACTGTGCAGGTCCCTCCGGTGAAGGTCCCACCTCCAGCCATGCAGGCTCTGGGTGCTGAACCTGCCCTCCCTGCTGCCTGCAGCACGGCCACCTGCAGATCTGACTGCTAGTGGCTGTGAAGAGGGACTCCTTGTCAGGGAGTGTAGCAATAAGGCCAACAATTTTAAATTAAGGGAGGGTAAATTTAGATTAGACATAAGGAAGAAATTATTCATTCTGAGGGTGGTGAGGCACTGGAACAGGCTGCCCAGAGAAGCTGTGGATGCCCCATCACTGGAAGTGCTCAAGGCCAGGATGGGACTTTGTGCAACCTGGTCTGGTGGGAGGTGTCCCTGCCCATGGCAGGGGGTTGGAACTAGATGGTTTTTAAGGTCCCTCCCAACCCAAACCATTCTGTGATTCTCTGATCCCAGGACCATTGATCAAATGATCAGAGAGAGTCAGACATGAACCTAGACACTCGAAAGCCTTCTTGCAGGCATCCTCCCCAGAACCCAGTGCTCTGTAACAAATCCTGGAAACATCCCTAACTCGTTTACAGATACCACACCCTACTAACATTTTGCTCAATATGCTACATGACACTAAGTCAAGTTTAAAAACCTTTAAAAGCCCTCACACTGTATTTGCCAGAATAACTGTTCTCCTTAAAATAAAGCAGCTCAGCACAAACACGCTAAATGGGAACATAAACTACAATTCTCATGGCAGCTTTTCCCACCATTTTGCTCAGAGGCCTGCAGGCACCCAGACCCCCTGGGAGTGGGGAAGTACCGGGACAGGGGCCTGTGCCCCCCTGTGCCCCTTACCTTGCAGCTCTGCACCAGCTGCTGCTGCACGGCAGGGTTCTTGTTGGAGACAGCAGCGTTCTGTGCAGCAGTGATGGTCTGGGTGGTGGAGGCAGCCGCTTGCTTGGCTGCATGCTGCCAGGGGAAGGCAGGGGTCAACTGTGGGGACAGCATGGCTTGGAAGCCCCCCACCGCAGACCAGGGTCCTGCTCCCCTCTAAGCTTCTCCTGCTGTGCCTCTGCCTGCCACAGCATCACCAGCACCTCTGGTGCTGGAGATCAAGTTCAGCACCACAAGGCAACACAGTGTGAACATGGAAAAGGGGGATGCTGCTCAGATATTGTGATGACAGCAGGGAGCAGTGGAGAAGTTTCTACTGGATGCAGCATGGAAACGTAAACTGTACAAAAGGGACATCATCTCTCCAGAAAGCATTGGGATTCAGACTCCTGGCTAGGAGCAGCTTGCACACTGTCTCTGGTCCTGCTCTGCCTCCCCTGCCCAGTGCTCACCTCCAGCTTGTGCACCAGCTTCTTCTTGATGGCGTTCTGAGCTGCAGCATTGGTGGCCATGCGGAGCCCCTCTGCTGTCTTCCACAGCCACTGCTGCTGCTCCTCACTGTCCGGGTGGGCTGCAGCTCCCTAGGCAAAGCAGGAAAGCCATTTCACCTTCACACGACCCCAAATCTCCCTCCATCCTCCTGCCAGCAGCTGCTGTGCTTGCTCGTCAACTCAATGCAGGACCTCCCTCTGGAACTGTGCACCTCACCCTGGAGCTGGGCAGAGCATGGGAAGCAGCCCCTCTGCTCCAGCAGCTCCTCCTGTGCGCCACGAACCTTTGCAGCCTCCACCATCTTGGCAGTGGCGTCGGCCAGGATCTTGGCTGCGCTCAGCAGCTTGCGCAAGTTCTCCAGGTCTGTCTCTCCCTCTGCATCGGCTTTGATGGCGTTGACAAGGTCGGAGGTGGCCTGAGCCAGAATACGAGCTTGCCGCACCATTTCCCCTGGGACAGAAAGGAAGGGTGGCCGTCAGCAAGTCCCAGGGGCTCCCTGATACCTCCCTGCTCCTTGGTGCAAGCCCCTCCTCCACACCAGCCTCCTGTCCTTGGTGCAAGCCCCGGGCACAAGACCACAGCAAAGGCACAGCAAACGAGCATGGAAGCACGGCTCCAGAGAGGCTGCTCCATCTACCTGTGCTTCCTCAAGCCCCCTACCCACTATGCTCTTCCCCAGGTGCCACCAACTGCTCGCTGTCACCTGCATCACCCATGGAGCTGAATATGTTCTCGGTGACATTGAGGATGGTGTTGGTGGCCTGGTCATAGCGCCCGATGGGCTGCCCACCGATGGCGTGCTGCTTGATGTGCTGCAGCAGGTCATTTAGGGCCTGGGTGACAGTGCTGGCTGCCACCCCCACCTCCTTCATCAGCTGGTCATCACTGGTGGCTGCCTTGGAGGCCTCCATGCAGCCCTCTGCTGACTTAGCCACCAACTTGCCGGCCTCAATCAGCTGCTCCTGGCACACTGGGGAGCTGATGGTGGGAGCCACAACCTGCAGGGGAGGACAAAGCCCAGGCAGCTGCTACCATGCAGCTCCTGTTCTCCACCCAGCAGCCCACAGCCCAGAAGACCACTCTCCCCAACCTCCAAAGAGGAGAGAAACCGGGACTTCCAGTCCCAAACCCAGTGGGGCAAGGGTTGGTGCCGCTTACCTTGGTACAGGCCACCAGCTGGGAGGTAGAGAGGGCGCACTGCGTAGCAGCCGTGATCACCTGCACCTGCAGCACAGAGTCCTCCATTTTCTGAGCCACGTTCTTGGCTTTGAGTACCAGCGCTGCGGCAGCATTGGCCACGGCCTTGGCCAGGTGCATGAGCATGTCCTGTGGGGATGAAGAAGGTCAATGCAGGAGCCACCATGGAGCCAGGCATGGCTGCTTGCACAGCTCTCGTGAAATATTCAGCAGGGAAACATGATCTCAGGGGGCCTTTCTGCCATCTCAGCCTTGCACCGAACTCCTGGAGCAGCTTGTGCAGCTGGCAACGCCTCAAGCACATCCCTACAGTGTGCCACAGTCTGTGATGCGATAGCTCCTGGTACCAGGACACTGCCCTGGCTAAAATCACCTCCAGAAGCAGCTCGGACAACCTTCAGCATCACCTATGACTCTGCCACAGGAACAACCTGCGCTGCATCCCTGATGGTACCGCAGCAAGAACCTGCACTGAGGCACCGTGCTGCTGGGATGCCCTGCCAGCAGGCAGCTTTCCTCGGAGGATGCCCAAACCGACAGCACACTGCAGCCATCAGGATTTGCCCTCATGTCATGCTGCTGGCATCCACCAGCAGCAGTGCTAGACAGCAAGCACTTGGGGCACCGAGTGTGAGGCAGGGAGTTTGGACGAGGCGCTGTGCCCAGGGCACAGCTCCCCAGCTGCTGCAGGGGCACCCTCCCGCTGCAGACAGGAGCTAAACTGCTGCCAAGCCCCAGTTCTCCTGAGGGCATGCTTGCAGAGCGTAAACAAGGCAAAACCACCACCAGGCTCTTGAGCAAGCTCTAAAGCTGCACCCTACTACTACAGCGAAGCCCCTGGCTACCAAGCAGAAATGTCACACTGCCCCCTCACCTTCTGCAAGCAAAGGCTGTTCCTGCTGCCATCTATCACCCTTCCAGCCAGGACAGCAGTCTGAGAGCACATGCACTGAGCTCAGGAGCCCTCAGTTCCCAAAAGTACAGCAGCTGCCCAAGGCAGAGAAGCAGCCCCCCGGCAGAGGACCCCAGAGGAAAGAAGCAGATACACTTGGGTCTGGTGGCAGAGGGGCAGGCTGCCCTGCACATCGTCCTCCACTTCCTACATCTTCCCCTTGGCCGCACTGCCCTCCACCAGCTGCATGAGGTGGGATTGCCAGGTCTGCAGTGGGGGCCCTGCAGGCTGGAGCTGCTTTATTGGCTCTCTCTCCAGGCTTTTCTATTCATATTGAGGCCATGTGGCCACGGTAAATAGAAACCTCTCATTTAGGGAGCCTGTTTTGCTAGGGCTGGCTCCTTCTCTCAGCACTGTCTGCTGCCTCCCTTGTGCTGGGAGCAGCAGTCATGGAAAACCAGTGTGGCTGGAGGTCAGCTCAGCAAGAAAAAAAACAAACATGAGGCTTCAGCTGCCTCAGTTCCCTGCTCTGGGCAGCCTCACAGACTTGGACACAAGGTGACAGCTGGAGCACAGCTTTCCTATGCAGTGACCTGAGTGCATGGACTTCAGAGAGCTGATTACGAGAAAAGCAGATTTTCCACAAGAGCCCTTCTCCAAAGAGTTCATCTGATTGTCCCCTGAGGAGCAGCCCTCACATCCGAGAGGGGCAGACACCACCAAGCCATGCCTACAGCTCCCTTTTACCGTCTTTGGGTCAGAGGCAGACAGGATCCAAGCATGCAGGTTTTCTGGTATCTACATGAGAATCCACAAGATAAGAGGTATTATACGACAGTGGCTCTAAGGACGGGGATGGGAATTGGCCTGTCCCCTCCATTGGCAAAGTCACTGTGCACGGGCCAAGCTTCAGGACGGACCTTTCCTGCCAGCAGAAGGTCCCCGCAGGGGGAGTAGAGAATAATTTTTCCTTTCTCTCTGTGCTTCCGCGCGGCCTTGTTGTTTCTTTTGTTACTTTCTCTCCCCATTCCCTTTCCCTTTAATTAAATCATTCTCATCTCAAACCTCGAGCTCTTTGTGTTGACTTTTTTCTCCCCCTCCTCTTTGAGGAGGCGGGGAGTGAGAGAGCGGTTGTGGTGGAGCTCGGCTGCCCATCCGAGTAAAACCACCACAGTCCTTTTTGGCGCCCAACGTGGGGCTCGAGGGTTGAAAAAGGTAGAACTAACTAAAGTAATTACAACTAACACAGCAGGGGACCCAGCAGATACGGACTACACAGCCATGGGCTGTGCCATCACCACCATATCTTCTAACCTGACTGAGATGTCCAAGGGTGTGAAGCTGCTGGCTGCACTGATGGAGGATGAGGGAGGGAATGGACGGCAGCTTCTGCATGCAGCCAAGAACCTGGCCAGTGCCATCTCAGACTTGCTGAAAACGGCACAGCCTGCCAGCACCGAGGTGCGAGATGGGCAGGAGGGACATGGGGCTGTGGGGCTGGGTGTGGGGAGCTGAGATAGAATAGGTGGGAGCCAGGGGAACAGCTTGGTTTGGGGCTTGCTCAAAACCCACAGTTGTTTTTGCCTCCTTCCTTGTAGCCCCACCAGAATCTCCTGCAGGCTGCCGGCCTCATGGGCCAGACCAGTGGGGAGCTGCTGCAGCAGATCGGGGAGAGTGACACTGACCCTCAGTTCCAGGTGGGTGGGCCTAGCTGTGCACAGGGGTACGTGCTCAAAAAAACCTTCTGCCTTGAGGCACACACCTGATATCCCCATCCTTCTGCATTACCCACCAGGTATATCCTGGTCCTTGGGCGAAGACAATCCCATGAGTGGGTTTGCCTTTTCCCATGGCAGGAGCAACCCACACCGCCTTCCCCATCCACTTCCCTACATGCACTACAGGGACTTTAGCTTCTCCTACAGTGTGTAGGGGTTTTGTTTCAGCAGGACCAGGGCGGTTTTCAGACCCCCTGTTGTTAACTAGCCTAGTGGCCTCTGGTAGATTCATGTCCCAATGTTTCCACCTCCCAGCACCCAATGCTCGTAACATAAGTTTTAACAATCCATTGTACCTCTCAACCTTCCCAGAGGCTTGTGGGTGATAAGGGATGTGATACACCCACTCAATGCCATGTCTCTTGGCCCAGGAAGTGACCAAATTGTTTCGAAAGTGACTACCATTGTCGGACTCAATCCTCTCTGGTGTACCATGTCGCCACAGCACCTGTCTTTCCAGGCCCAAGATAGTGTTTCGGGTGGTGGCATGGTTTACTGGATATGTTTCCAGCCACCCAGTGGTTGCTTCTACCATGGTGAGTATGTACCGTTTGCCTTGGCGGGTTTGTGGGAGCGGTCCGATGTAGTCAGTCTGCCAGGCCTCACCATATCGAAATCCAAGCCATCTCCCCCTGTTCCAGGGAGACTTTACCCTCATGGCTTGTTTGATTGCAGCACGTCTCACACTCATGGATGACCTGTGTGATGGCCTCAGTGGTCAGGTCCACCCCTCGATCACGAGCCCATTTGTATGTGGCATCCCTCCCTAGATGTCCTGATGTTTCATGGGCCCATTGAGCTACAAACAGCTCTCCCTTACATCGTCAGTCCAGGTCCACCTCAGCTACTTCTACTTTCGAAGCTCGATCCACTTCTTCATTGTTCTGATGTTCTTCAGTGGGGAATGTTCCCCATTCCCTTTCCCTTTTATTAAATCATTCTCATCTCAAACCTCGAGCTCTTTGTGTTGACTTTTTTCTCCCCCTCCTCTTTGAGGAGGCGGGGAGTGAGAGAGCGGTTGTGGTGGAGCTCGGCTGCCCATCCGAGTAAAACCACCACACCTGCACAGGAAGGAGATGAGATGTGGGGACAGGATACATTCAGTGACACCCTAAGAGCACCCCTGCACCTGGAATTGATGTGATTCTTCCTGTAAGCACTTGGAGAAGCCCCCTGGCTCCTAAGTCTGAAAAATGGTCACATTGTTTGGGAAGGACAGAATGGGAAAGGAGAGTTGGACCACACTGTGGCCGTGACCACAGCTGGGACTGGACAACATGCTCCTGGTTTAGGGGAAGACAGGTCAGCCACGGCAGGGGAAGGATGGGAAGCAGCCTGTGCACCAACAGGGATGTTTGGGAGTTGAAAGGCGAGGAGTGCTACTGACTCTTCAGGCACGTCAGGAGTGGTCTGGGCTCAGTTAGCTCTGGTTGAGCCAAACTGCCTCCCTCCAGTCTCCAATGGAGGGCAGGAACCTTGATCTTCATCCAAAGGCCAGAGAAGAGAAACTAAGCCTATTCCAGGGATGGAGCATGACTATTGTCCAAGCCCTCCACCTAACTGTGGTGAGGTTCATCACTGAGGCTGTGCCAGCAGTGATAGCATCCACCTGGGAGTGGATCTCATGATTGGACTCATCCATCTTGTTTTTGCGCCAAGCTTTGGAAGCCTGAAATGGGGAGAATGGGCTCAGGAGGTGGAGGTGGTGGTGGGGAGCCACAGTGAGGTGCAAGAACGAGAAGACAAGAAGGGAAGGAAGAGCGGTTACCACCCAAAATTCCTCAGCTCATCCTAAAGATGCAAGCCTATAAGAGCAAGGCCCCCATGACCAAGCATCCCTTCCACTCCTGTGCCTGGGGCTGGACACAACCCCACCTCAGCAGGGAGCAGATCTTCCTGGGAGCTGCTGACACCTCTGGGACAGCAGCCAGCCTCGTCTACCCTGCCAGCAACCAACACCCCTCCCAGTGGGGGTCCCCCAGCCCAGACAGCCCAGCATCCCTTTTCCCCAGGCACTCACGGCATCCTGCCCGAGGGGTGGCAAGGTCTCGAAGTCATCCAGGGTGGCCTGGGCTGCGTTCACAGCCTTCATGCTAGAGTTGATGGTGCCCGTCAGCGCTTGGTGGGCTGAAGCCTGTAATGCAAGGACAGAGTGAGGTACGCTAGGGAAAGCACTCTGGGAAGGTGCTGCCATAAAAGGGGGGCAGCCAGCCAAAAAGGGGTTTCCCCTCCATGCACCCTACTGGGAAATGCCCCATCCTACTGCAAAGTGGATGCCCAGGGCAGGTGCTAGAGAACCTAGCAGGTAACCAGCTCTCTGGGAGCAGGGAGCAAAGACTGGGGGGAGGCACAAAGCTTTTACAGCAAGCCCTGGGGGCAGACTGGGGAACACCAAAGGTAACAGACTCCTTGTGGCCTTTCTCAAATGCTTCCTTGGCTGCAGAGGAGGTTGAAGGGGAGGGTGGCATCTCCAGCAGCAGCAGGGCTGTGCCACAAACCACAGCATCAGGAACAGCCCAGAGCAGTGCCCAGCTGGAGGACGGAAGTGAAGGCTGGGGCAGCTGGCCAGGGGAGGATGCCAGGGTGGAAGCAAGAGTTTGTGGAGTGGCTGTGGGAGGACACTGAAGGCCAGCAAGCACACCAGGCCAACCGCATGGAGCCCCTGCTCCTCCTGACAGCAAGCTAACACCTGGCCAGAGGGATGGGTCTGCATGAGCCCCACAGGTACCTCTCAGTGTCCGCACCCTGCAGTGGGCACCGGGAGCACTTACCAGGGGTGGCATGTGCCCTTGGTGCATCTGGCCACTGGTGATCTGCAGCTGGGCCTGGGGCATCATCCCCACTTGCAAGTTCTCAGGTCCCCCAGCCCCTGTGCGCATGATGGCTGGCAGGGCAACCGAGCCCAGCTCTGCCTTGCCTACACAGTTAAACTGCTGCTGCAGCACAGTCGACCTGTAAAGGGGAAAAACAGCAGCTAGACCCAGGAGTGCTCGGAGGAACCTCCTCCCCGGACCAGCACTGTGTCTGCTCCCCACAAGGCTGTGTACGAGCCCTTAAGGGTGAAGGATGCCCACAGGATGCTGGAGGGCTGCAGCTTTCCTGCAGGAATGCAGCACGGCATGCTGCTCGGTAGCTGGCTCATGCCCGGCAGACTTACTTCTTTGGAGACACTGAGTCTTCCAGCATGGTGGACTCCTCATCCCCCTCCAGTCCAAAGTGGTCTTTGCTCTTTTTCTGTGGAGGTGAAGAGAAAACACGTCAGCCAGCACGCGCCTCCCCACCGCTGCCCAGTCTGGGGTACCTGCCA
Organism: Nettapus auritus; assembly: GCA_011076525.1. Lineage (NCBI taxonomy): Eukaryota > Metazoa > Chordata > Aves > Anseriformes > Anatidae > Nettapus > Nettapus auritus. Next base: position 195,623 of record MU016687.1, on the reverse strand, counting down.
GCCCCATGGGATGTCCCTAGCCCCCCCAGCAGCACTGTGTGCCCAAGGGACACCTTGCACCACCCCAAGGAGAGGAGCTGGCTGTAGACAGGCTCCCCACACACCCAGGCACTCGCCTTTTTCAGGATGATGTCGATGTAGCCGGCGATCAGCTGGGCGATTTGCTCTCCCTCCGTTGTCTGCACAAAGTAGTAGCCATCCTGATAATCTCCAAAATCCTGCAACAGCACAGCACAGGGTTGCAGGATGCTGGCACCTGTCCTGAGCCCCTCTGGTACATGCTAAGCACCCATGGCCAGCCACTGTGCCAGGAATGGGGCTCTGCCCCTCCATCCACCCATCTTGGGGTCGGGAAAGGCAGGAGGAGCAGGGAAAGGCATCCCCACGGAGGGGAAGCACTCGGGACAAGTGGAGAGGCGAGGGCTGGAGCTGGCCCCTACCAGGGTGAAGCTCTTGGGGGAGGCTGCCCAGCGCTTGATGTTGGTCAGGCTCCACTCCTGAATCACTTCCATGGTTTTCTCATCCACACGCATCACACACTCCTTGGTGATCCCCAGCAGCCGCGAAACCAGCTTGTTCTTCCCCTTCATCTTCTCCTGTGGGCCGGAACAAAGGTGTGTGGGGCTGTCCCAAAGCTCGCTCACCCCACAGTCTCGCGTGGCCAGCAAATACCCCCAAGGCCACGCTTCCAGATTATGACAACTGCAGTGTGGGTCTTGAAAAGGACATGGGGAAAAGCATGAACCAAGGAGTGAGAAGGAAGCATGGAGGGAAAGCCAAAATAAGGGGCAGGACACAAGGAACGCTGGAGCAATGTGGGTTGGGGTGAGGAGTGGATGGAGACAAGAATGATGAAGGGATGCTGGAAAAAGGGAATTTTGGCCAGCTAACATGAAAAGTGGGGCTGGGGAGCCACTGCTCTACCTTGACCAGGAAGAAGGAAACCCTGTAGGTCTTGAGGGAACAGGCAAGTTTCACGTAGAGAGCTTTGGCCTCGATCTTGCTCATGTTCCCGCAGTTCTTGTGGGCCTGTAGCAACAATGAGAGGACATCAGGCCAGACCCATGGTCCCCTGGCTGTGACACCATGCTGCCCCCCCCTCCCCATCACAGCCTTCCCAGGCTCTCCCCACTCTGCCCTACACATACCATAAAGATGTTGCGCTCCCCTTTCTGCTTGATGTACTCCTTGGGCAAGAAGTCCTTGAGTCTGCCAAAAGACAGCAAAATCAGCTGTAAGAGCACAGCTTGAAGCCATTCCATTTTGCCTATGAAGATGCCCAGTGCAGAGCCTCAGACAAACTCTTGCCAGCGCAGAGAGTTTTTGGGAAGAGGAAGGATGTAGGAGAGGTCGCTGCACTAATGACAGACAATTCCAGGACCCAAAAGACTTCTCCTCCTTAGAGCCATCTCTCTGCCCTCTGGGATGACGAAACCCCAGGGGCTGTGAATCAGGGCAGGCACTAAGGGAGGATGCTGGCAGAGGCGCTGACACCCCCAGGACACTCACTCCAGAAAGCCTGGCTTGTGCTTCTGCTCGTTGTGTGGCCCAAACTGGATCTGGCACTGGTAGCCAGCAAACTCACACGCTTTGTCAAACGAGATGGGGTGGGAACCATTAAGGATGTCATCCCGAGCCTACGTGGGAAGAGAAGACACCAGGATCTGCCCTGCTGCCTTCCACACCAGACGGGATCCATGCCGGCACTGAGGATGTAACTGAGCATCCTGAAATACCCCCTACGGCTGCTCCTGGCCAAAAACCTCAATTGTGAGCCCTGATGGGGCTGGCACAGGGCAGTGGAGCGAGGCACACCTGTGCTGGGCACTGTACCTGCACATAGAGCAGGTTGAGCTGCACGGGGTCTCGCGAGTCCACGTTCTGGTCGGAGTAGAAGAACTTACGTCGCAGCAGCAGTGTCTCGTTGTCATCGATGCCTTGCTCACGCAGGGTCTGGCCGTGATCCAGCCAGTTCACTGCAGGCAATGGCACAGCATGAGCAGGGATGGACAGACACGCAGGCAGGAGGCCCCACTCCCATCCCCTCCGCTCCCTACACGGGCTGACTCCATCCCCAGCGCTCCCGGCACATACGCTCGTCATCCGTGTGCAGCTTCTGCTTGAGCTTCTCCATCTTCTTCTCATCTCGTAGCAGGGTCTTATCCTTCTTGAGGGTGCTGGTGACCTCCTCCTTCTTCTCTTCCATGATCTCACGAACAAGGGAGTACTCATCGTAGTTGGTAATGCCTGCAGAAGTTCATGGAACTGAGCTGGTGCTGCTCCCCTCCCCGAAGACCCTCCTGTCTCTCACCACCTCCCTTCCTCCTCAACACCGCTGCCCATCCTCTCACCGATTCGAGCGCATATTGTCATCAGCATGTCTGTGACGGTTTTGGAGTCATCAACCATGACTGTTTTTCACTGTCCCATCCAGCATGCGGATCTTCAGGGGCCGCTGCTTCTTCTTGTACTCCATGGTGTCCTGCAGGCACAGCCGGCACAGCTCCCAGCAGCGGCACTGGACACCTGCATCCCACCGAAGCACCCACAGCTCCTGCTGACCACAGGGTGCATGATGCAGGGCAGGCATGCCCAATGCAGGCTGGATGCTTACCCCATTGCGGAGCATGTAGTAGTCCAGAGCCTTCCCAGCTTCCAGCCAGATCCCTTTCTTTGGGTCTTCATCCGAGAGGAACAGCCCAAAATCATTGGCTGGAAAACAGAGAGAGCCTCTGTCGACACAGCCCCAGGCTGGATGAGGCCAGTGTGCACAGCACAGCAGCACCCTGTATGCTGCAGCAAGCAGCCACAACTGCCACGAGCAGGGGGAAAGCCTGAGTGGGCAAAAAAATGGCAAACGAGCATTAGGGTAGGTGTTCCTATTTATCCACAGGAAAATTCATCTAAACCACGCCTATGCAATGCTGACTCAGAGGTGACAGTCACAGCCAAGGGAAGAGCTTGGAGTTGTGCTTGACAGCTCTCTAAAATCTTTGGAGTGAAACATAACAGCCAAAACATGATGATAAAATGCTGGGCATCGTCAGGAAGGGTGCTGGGAACAAGGCGGAGGGCAGCTAAAATGATGGACCAGGAGGAGCAGCTGCTTGGTACTAGGGACTGAAGAAGCTGGCACTCCTCATTTTGGGGAGGAGCAGGCTGGAAGAGGACATGCTGGAGGTTTACAAGGTCTCAGAGATGGTGAATTGGTGCAGAACTGATATTCTATAAATCCTGCCAGCTTGGGCAGGGGTACAGGTGGGTCTGCTGCTGCTGCTGGAGCCCACGGACAGCCCTGGTGCTCTTGTAAGAAGCCAGCACCACACCAGGCTCTGGCCCAGGAAAAGCCCTTTTCCTCCTGTCCAGCAGCTGCTCGGCTGGTCATTGGTTTTGTAAGTGGGCATTGCTGGCAGGGAAGGGGAAATTCCTGAGCTGCTCTGTGCCTGCCCACCTCATGCTGTGCTGAGGATCCTGCTACACAGAATAGGAGAACCAGGGAGGCTGGTGTGTATGTTTAAAAAAAAACCATACAAACAAACAAAACTATTTTCAAAGCCAGTTTTAAGAGGATAATTCTAAAGCTCTGAAAACTGAGCAGCTTGTCCAGATGGGAGAGGCGCTTCCCAAAATAGGGCAAAAGCAGAACTGGAAGCTCGTGCCTGAGCCCAGCACGGCAGCTCAGCACAGAGCACGTGGGGATGCTCCATTTCAGACACAAAACCCAGGCCAAAAACAGGGGAATTGAGTAACGCCTGGCCCAGTGGCTTAGGACCCCTCTCCTGGTCCAGAGAGAGAAGAGCAGAGCAGGAAAGCATGCTCAGGATGGGTTTGCTGGGGGACATGGGCAGGGTGCACTCAGATTTAATTAACAGGGCCCTGCTAAAGGTGACAAAACAGAAG